>PVKU01006612.1:0-100620 GCA_004027475.1 Anoura caudifer
GGGGGGGGGTCCTTTCCATCCCTCTGGCTCAGAGCATGGTCACAGCTATTTAACACATCTAAGCTACCAGCCAAAGGCTATGGATATGTTAAAGGACTATGCCATGGATTAGCAGCTCTGCATGTCCCTGCTCCATGTGTCCCTTCCCCCAACTCACACCTGTGGGGGAAGGGGTGAGGACATCTTATATGTCCCTTTAATATTCCCTGGACACCCTGAGTTCTGGGCCCATTCCAAATCCCTATTTTGGGGGCCCCCCTCCTGGCTGCACCCTGCATCAATGTCCTGTCAATCACTCGGAGGCTTTCACTGGCCCGTTTCAGGATCATGCAGGATCTGCAGACCCAAAGCTGGAGGGGAATGCTTGTTCACCCCTCAATTTCCAGGCTGAACCATGGCAAAGCAGACCCACGGGGAATGATTTTTAGATGTAAATAACTCAATGCCTGGCACACCCTAGGCACTCAATGAAGAAATGCTGAATGAATGAATGAATGAATGAATGAATGTGCGAACAAATTGCCTCTGTGACTAATGACTTTCAAGCCAGGAAGTTTTGCAGGAAACTCTGAGAACTCACCTTTAACCATCAGCTGTACGGGAGTTAGGACATGTGCAAGCTCAAGAAAATAGCTCACAGGTGTTCCTGGTGCTCGCCTCTCCGAGCGCTGGCCTGCTGCACAGTCCTGGGTCATCACAGGCAGGTTCCCAGGTTCTGGGGGCTCTAGCGTGACAGTCGAGGCCATGAGCTTTGATGTCCAGCAGTTCTGGGTTCAAATCCAATCTCTGTTACGAGTTATCTGGGTAACCTCAGGTAACTTCATCTCTTTGAGACTCACTTTCCTTATCAGGAGAATGGGGCAATAGTTGTCCCTAACTCTTGGGCTATTTACAGAGTTGTCTGAGACAGTGTGTCTGGAGAGTGGCCAGAGAGTCGAGCACTTAGCCAAGGTCAAACAGCTGGTGAGTGGCAGATCCAAAATTCAAATCTAGGTTCTTCTGACACTGAAGTCTTTTTTTTTTAAGTCCTTGGGGAATTCTCTCTTCTTTTTCCTTTATTTGTTTTGTCCTCTTTAGGAGAAATAGTCCTCAGAACAATGGATAAGAGTATAGGCTGATAACTCTTCCTGTGGTTGGACTCTGGATCCACCATTCTTCTCCCAGGCCACATTGACAAGGCAATGGTCTCGCATGACGTGGGGTGCTCCATGTGTTTTCTCCAATGGGGGGCCCACGATCTTTTCATCCATCCATCCACCCATCCCAGACATACATGAAGCCCCCGATATATGTTAGACGCTAGAGATACAATAGAAAAGAAAATGAATGCCTGCCCTCACGACACTTACTGCCTCCTGCCTGCGTACCTTCAGACAAAGAGGCCAAGTCGATGATGCAAAGTGACAGTGACCTTTCACTGTCCTTTGTTCTCAGACAGACGATATAAAGGCAAAGGCGTTGGGTATAGTATAATAGAGGTACATGTGGACTCCGGTTAAGGGGAAGGTGCACGGCCCACCTATGGGGGCAGCTGCTCCTCAGTTCCAGCTGGATGTGCTCCTGACACCCAGGAGGGTCAGATCTTTGTATCTTGTCAAAAGAAGGTGGAAATCAACATTTTCCTGTGAGAGCTCCCAAGGTTAAGATTTGGGCAGTCCTCCCCTGCCTGCCCTCCCCCACCTTCCCCACTTCCCATCTAGGGGTCTGCTTCAGGCTATTGGCTGCTGGTTTACAATTTTTGCTTTATGGAAACTCAGTGCATTGGCTAAGAGTGTCGGTCCCTATTTGACAGATATTATTGTATTTTTGCTACGGTTTGATCTTTTTAAGAATCCAAGAATGGGACTTTAGTCCTACAACTATCAACCCTTAAGAAAAACTTCTTTGAAATATGCCTCCTGGCTAGTAAGGTTATTGAAAGTGCACCTAGAATGTGCACGCACAAACGTGCGTTTGGTTGTGCAGGTGTCGTTTCAGCTTTTAAAGGTGCCTTGTTCAAGAAACATGTCAGGAAGAAATGGATAATAGGAAAACTCAGGAGCCCACTTTGATATGAACGGTGGGGGCCGAGGGACAGGACAGCACCACTCAGAGCCTTAGAACTGGGACGCAGACAGTCTCTCATGTCCAGGTCACTGCACTGAATCCAGCCCAAGGCAAAGCTGTCTAAAACGTGAGCCTCAACAGCTACTCGGCGGACCGTGCGGGAGGGACTCGGGATGTCATTTGCTATCATTTTGGGGTTTTCTCTACCACTTTGTGGCCGTGCTTAAGCGTCACCCTTCATAACAGAAATGTGAATACTGGCAGGATTGTCATCCCCTGTCCAGCAGGTGTGCAGACTGAGGTGGAGAGACGATGGGATGCTGTGTGTAGGGAAGTCAAGGAGAAGTGGAGATTTAAGTCTGGTCTTGAATTTAGGTGCTTTGTGTACTGTGTATAATATGGTGTTTTCTACACATCAGGTGTTCTTATGTTGCCCTGATGGTTCTTACCACATCTTTGCACCACCTGTGCTTTTATCTATACAATTTAAAACAATCCATAATTTTGCATAAATTGTTTATAAAGAAAATTTATTTTACTTCCATTAATCCAAAACCATTATTACTTGCCATAGAGAAGATAATAATAAGGGATAGTAAGTTACAGTACCATTACTTTTATAAATGTTTACCTGTGTACTAAATACACTTCCCTTGCACTTGGACTGGTGTGGCTCAGTGGGTTGTGGCATTGTCCTGCAAAGGGAAAGGTCACTGGTTCGATTCCCTGTCAGGCCACGTGCCTGGGTTGCAGGTTCAGTCTCTGGTGAGGTTACATATGAAGGAAACTGATCAATGTTTCTGTTGCACATTGATGTTTTGCTCCCTCTCTCCCTTCCCCTTTCTCTAAATGAATGAATAGTTAAATAAATAAATAGATAAATACACTTACCTTGCATGCCACCAGTGGAATGCAGTATGTCTAAATCCTTCTGTGAGGAAAGAAGAGTGTGCCTAGCTCTTGATCATACATAGGCAACAGGTCAGGTTCATCATTCTCTTGTGTCTTTTTCTGGGAAGCTGTTAGTTTACTCGTTCATTCATTGACTCGACATTCATTAGCTGCTTGCTCTGAGCCAGGCAGAGGTTCCCATCTCTGTGATTCCTCCTAAGTGAGATTCTTCCTGGGGGCCGTGAAGGTGAGATGTTTTGCTCTGGGTTTTTGTCATGCTTCTTTGGCTGCATACTGGGCTGCTCTGCCACCTGGACACACCTGAACAGTCAGACCAGCTGTTTGCGGCTGACACCTGCCCTAATGACTCAGTGCAGCTGACTCAGAAGGGCTGGTGGTTAAATATTTTGAATACCACTCTTAGTGACACAGCAGTAGAAACTGATTCAAATTAATTCAAGCCAAGGAGACTATATTGGCAGGAACTGAGATGTCACAGAATTTTGGGGAGGCTGAAGAACCAGGCGGGGGGTTGGGCAGCACCAAGGCCAGTCCGCGCTGCAGCGATAGAGGCGCCGCCGGCATGGTCAGGGCCTGGTGCTGGTTGGGAAGGCTGGTCGGGACCCACAAGGGTCCGTCTCTCTGACTCTGTGGCCGTAACTGAAATGCAGAGAGGGAGTGTCTGACTGCGGAAGGCTTTGGTCAACTGGAGACAGCTCGAGTGGCAAAAGGCAAGGCCTGGATTGAAGAAAAGAGGAAATAGAGGTGTTTTTAGAAAAGGCAAGAGGATTCTGGGTGGTTAAAGGCAACATGTACCCAAACTTAATACCTTTTCAGATCTGGGGGAGAACAACTTGGGTCTGTTGCTAATTAGTGGAATATTGTGAAATGGAAGATGAGTTTTGCCGTAATAATAAAATTAAAAAGAATGGCCATATTTACCCTCTAGCCATTTATGAGAAAGAAATGCCTTTTTCTCTCTCAGTGAAAATCTTGTTACATGGTCATACTAATTAAACTTTCATATTTGATGAGGAAGATCATTGTACCCGGAGTGAAAAGTTCTCATTTTGCCTCTATGAGGGGCTGTTAACAAACAGCCCCTTCCAACAGCTGTGGGGCTGAATGAACAGTTTGTCTTTGAGTCCCAGCTCTTTTTCTGGGTAACTCTTGAGAAGACATCTTTGGTGAGATGCTTTTTTTAGGAAACTTTTCTGTGGTCCTGAGACCAAGGCAAACTTCCCAGCATCTCTCCTGCATTGACAGTTACCTAGATTGGTATTCTAAGGCAGACAAATCAGTAGAGGCTTCCCCAGTTCATAAGCTCTCCTGCTGATGCCTAAAAAACGAGCCAGCTTTTAGGCAGGAGCCCCCAGTTTATCAGCCTTGGGAAAAGTAGTTCAGTTGATTTATCTAGTGTCAAGCACATCAAACTTCAGATGTCTGACTGAAATTTTTAAAATTTTTTAAAAAGATTTTATTTATTTATTTTCTAGAGAGAGGGGAAGGGAGGGAGAGAAACATCAATGTGTGGCTGCCTCTTGAGCACCCCCTACTGGGGACCTGGCCTGCAACCCAGGCATGTGCCCTGACGAAATTGAACTGGCAACCCTTTGATTTGCAGGCCAGCCCTCAATCCACTGAGCCACACCAGCCAGGGCGACTGACTGAATTTTTCACTTGATATTTTTTTTTTATATTTGGAATGCTAAGTTTAAGTTTCCCAGAAGTGCAGCTTGCTAGACCACTGGGGATGCTTTATTCATTGTATTAGACCAGGGGAAATGGCATGTGTAACTTCAATCAAAGGGAAACATTAATAGTCAATCAAGCCAGAAATAGTTTAAGAAAGGATTTTTCTAGAGCAAGTGATTTAAAGGGTCAGTGGTTTTCCAGCTTTTGGTATCTATCTATCTATTGATCTATTTACCAAGTCAGCACATATACGCAAACACACCCGTGGTTCATGAAACAAGACTTACCCTGACTACTCGAAAAGACATTATGCATTTTTGTTTCACTTTCATTTTATTTTCTCTTTAAAATGCTGGTCACAATCCTTTAGTGTTCAGTTTGCACTGACACACAGTTTTGCAAACACTGAATTAAATAGTCCAAGTTTAAGGCCAGCACCTTTTGCCCTATTTGCCATAGGTAGAGCTGTCCACAGTGCTGATTTCTGCCCACTAAACTGGCTTGGTAGGTAAGAAAAAGCATCCTAAAACTTCTTGAGTTAGCCAGTTTCATGCTCACTTCTACACTGTCCTACCCTGAAAGATATTCTCCGGCTTTAGGAGTGCATGTGCCAAGGCATAGTCGTGTGCAGCAGAGACAGCCCTCGCCAGCAGCCAGCCACTGTCCGGGCCCTTTGCACGTGTGATCTCTCTCAACCCCTGTAAGAGCCCTGTTCACAAGAGGCAGGCAACATTCTTATTCTGTCTTCAGATAAATAAGTAGATTCTCAAGGAGATTTTATAACTTGCTCAAAGTCACACAGTTACGTGCGGATAGAGTTGTGATTTAAATCCAGACCTTTCTGACTTCAAAGACATTTAATACAAACTTCTCCTTAAGATGTTGAGGTACGGGAACTGAATAATTTAGACCAGTTCCACAGCGTGGCATTTACTTTTCACAGCTCTGGGGCCTGGAGTGCTGGTGGATCGTCACAGAAAACAACAGCCCGTGAGGCTCCACGTGGGTGGCTGGCCTGCGCTGGCGACCTGGCCTTGCTGAGGGCCTAGAACACATTCTTCTCTGACCCCAAGCACCCTGCTGTCTGGAGAAATGCTTCCCTTGTGTTCTGAGGGATTTCAAAACATAGCAGGCCCTCCTGCCACAAAACATACCTTCCACATGCTTGTATGTTGGCTTAGAGCAAACCTAGCCGAAGGGAACACAGCTACCTCAAGAAAGCGGGAAGAGGGCACGCATGTGCAAAGAGCACCTCTATTTGCAATCCGCATAAGTACATTCACTCGGTCCAATGAGAGAGTTTAATATATCTATGTAAATGGCTAATATTATACCAGTGCAAGCTTCCCCAAGGTCACCTGGGCATTGCAATATTTTACAGTCCAGACATCTGACACGAACCAGATGGCTCCCTTCTTTTTTCATAATAACGTGTTTACTTCTCATTCTCTGTCTGACATTTATGGAGTACCTGGTAGGATGAGCAAAGAAAAATAACACGAAGCTCATCTGCTTTCGGAGCCGATGCCCTCGGCCCCTTTCACCACTGCCTGTGATAGGGCTTTTGTGCATTGCCTGAGGCCTCTCTTGTCTCTTTCTGTTCTTTTCTGCTTTTGCAAACTTGGCCCTACTTTTGCCAGAGATGAGCGCAAACTAAGTGTGCATGGGAGAACAGCACCTGGTGACATCAGGATTTTAAGGAAGCCAGTTTTCCTTGTGCAGAAGTGACAGGCGCAGGTCCCCATAGTTTCTCAAGTTCCAAGCAAACATGCTAACTAGAATGCCACAAACAAGCGAAGGATCAGGAGAGGGTGGCTTCAAAGCAGTCGTGGAAAGTCATTCTGAACTCTACTTATGTGGTGGGTTAATATTTCTTAACCTTTGTTCTTCATCAGTAAGTACTGTTTTGCTCTCAGTTGGCATTCTCTTGCCTGTGGAACAGGATTCCTGAGACTATTTTGCCATCATCTTCATCACAGTTGACAAGCAGCACTTACATAAGTGTGGCATTTGATTGACAGTCCACAAGGGTAGGTACCGGCATCTCTTTTGATCTCCCTTTGACTGCACATGTAGGTGCTGAATACTGACTCGTTTGTTAAATTAATCAATGAAACGTTGAATAAAGTCCAGGTCCATCGAAAAGGCATTTTCATTGTCCATGGGTGGTATAAGGTGGAACAGTCTGAAGAGGAAATACTTATACAATGAGAGCTCTGAGAGTCAGCAAGCATCTCTGGGTTAGAGGTGAAAGTCACATCAGCCAGTGTCAACCACCAACTGCCCATAGTGCCTTGTTGCTTGTTTTGGGCTGTGACTATAGGGACTTATGGGATAAGAAGTCTAAACCTAAGAGAGGGCTGTGGAATATTACAGTAATGAGAGAAGTTTGGGGAGATATTTGGACATAATGTGTCTTTTGAGTTATGTGGAAGAGGATTAGAGCCTTGTTCCCATGATTGGGCAAACCTTCAGTATCAATAACATCTTCTAGGATTCCACAATCCAGACAGACTTCTCTCTCTTGTCTGCACTGGTTCAGTATCCCAAGATGTCCCAAGGTTCTTAGAATTTTAGAGCTGGAAGGAACTTTTGATATCACTGAATACAAATAATCTTGTTTTATAAATGAGCCTTGGGCTCATTGAGTTCCTTCATTTATTCATTAATTCAGTCTCTATGTCTTAAGATCTACTAGATACCAGGCACTGAGCTCATGTTACTCCAGGGCCACAGCAGTAAACAAAACAGGAAAATCCTCCTAACTGCACTCTCTGCTCTTATGAAGTTTACATTTTGATGGAATGACACACAGAGAAAGCCAATCAAATAAATATATGAACAAGACAGTTTCAGACAGTGGTGAATACTGGGAAGAAGGCAAAGCAAGGTGATGAGACTGACTGAGAGTGGGGATGGACAGACAAGAAATGAGGAAACACGCCTCTGTAACCAACATTTAAATTGAGATCTGAATGAGAAGAAGGCATCAACCTTGCAAAGTTCAACGTAAAGAGATTTCTGTCTGCTTCTCCGGCAAATACGGCAAGGTAGGAATAAGTTGTTCTATGCAAGAGCAGAAAGAAGGCCAGTGTGACTGGGTCACAGCGAGTAAAGGGTAGGCGAGACAGGAGGTGGGAGAGAGGGGCAGTGGTCATATCACGTACGGCTTTGCAACTCAGGGCAAGTGTTTTGGATTCTATTCTTTGTGCAATAGGAAACCATGGGGAAGCTTAAAGCAGGGAAACAACACAATTTGACAAGATTTTTAAAGGGCTTCTCTAGTGCCCTGGCTGGTTTGGCTCAGTGGATTGAGTGCCGGCCTATGAACTGAAAGGTCACCAGGTCGATTCCCAGCCAGGGCACATGCCTGGGTTGCAGGCCAGGTTCCCAGCTGGGGAGTGTGCAAGAGGCAACTGATTGATGTATCTCTCACACACTGATGTTTCTCTCCCTCTCTTTCTCTCTCCCTTCCCCTTTCTGTAAAAATAAATAACTAAAATCTTCAAAAAAGTAAAAAATACATAAAAGTCTTCTCCAGCTGAGAAATAGGATTCAGTAGAAAAATATAAAAATAAAGGAGTTGTTATAATTTACTAAGTGCCTAGTGTTGCCAGGCTCTGTGCGATGTGCTTTCTGTTCATCATGCAATTTCATAGTTGTCATAATTATCCATTCTTCCTATTTTGCAGATGAGGAAACAGATTCAGTAATTTTGGCATCCAACTTCATACAGACAGCAAATGACAGAGAGGCAGAGTGAGGATTAAAAGTCAAATTAACTCCCAGAGTCCATAGGGCACAAAGATCACTCTCAGTGTTTATAGTGAGGGCCAGCGTGCCCAATGGTTGGGCAGATGGGTGTTGGAACCAGAAAGCCTGTGTTTGGATCTCAGCCCTCTTGCTTACTGACTCTATGACCTTGGGCAAGTCACTTCAGTTTTTGCAATGTAGTTGAAGTTTTTGCTGTATTGCTTCTCTCTCTCCTCTCACCACCACTTCCCCATGGTGGTGAATAATACAATTCTGGAAAAATATAACCCTTGGGTTTTATCTTTGCAAAAAATGGAAAAGCTGGGAAGACAGGGTCCTTGTCATAGCCATAGCTTAGAGAGTGGATGTACCAGTGCCTGAGAGAAAGGAACAGACTCTGATTCACTGAATCCCTGGGAAAAAGGAAAAGTGAACGGGTCGGGGCAGGTGATTCAGATCAGGCCTAGTAAGCAGCCTGGGGGCTGGGTAGGTAGGAAGTCCTCACAGGTTCCTTGATACATGTGTGGTCTTGCAGTCTCTGAAACCCAAGTTCATTGTTTTTCCTCTCGCTGTTCAGTATCTGTATGCTGTATGCTTACACATTATGGTCAGCAGGGGGCAGTGTAGCCAATGTGTTACTTGTGAGGGAGGGGCGGCCTGATTTTCAAACAGGGGTCTGGGAAAGTTTATGTAGCTTAAAAGAGGAGCCTGCATGGGCAGGTTCTGGGTAGAGAGCTCCACCTTTTCTCTTCTCCAGGATCCTGTTCGTCCCTTTTTTCTCCCTTCTCCTGTTGTATTCTGCTTCCTCACATCCTCTGCTCTGCCACATACCCACAGATCTGACCTTTTACTTTGTAAAGCATGCTCACACCCACTGATTCCTGGAGTCATCCAAAATATTCTATGAGAGAAACAGGGTCAGGTTAAATATTTGTCATTTGCGGATGAGGAAGCAGAGGCCTAGAGAGGGCCCTGATCCGTTGCCATTGTTCTTCCTCCAATATGCTTACAGGACATGAAAGCCAATAGCAGAGATTTTTCTTGTTGATCATCCCAGAGAAAGCTGTTATGCCACCAGAGCACCACATGCGCTTTGGAATCAGAGCAAAAGCTGCCAAAGCAGTAAACTGCGATGGTGCTTGTTCACGGTCGTGGACTCCAGGGCACCATGAATTTCACGAGTCCCTCCTCTGAAAATGTGAAAAGCCAAAGGGCTAACCCCTTGAAATGCACACTCATGACCAGGTGGGTATAGATCGATCTTTGTGCTTTTTAAGAAAAGAAGCCACCAGAGTCCCTGACTGAGCCACTGAAAGCTAAGACTACATTCTCTGTGCAGAAGCGTTGCACCGTAAGCAAGTTTCTTCCTCTCTTTAAGCTTCAGTTTCCGCTCCTATAAGGGGAGATTGTCGTAGAGCAGTTGTGACAGGGTCCCCACATAATCTGCATTCAACCAGTACTGCTATTGGTGTCAAAACAGGAGATTTACTCTTTTGATAGCTACTGACTGTGGGATGTGGATTTCATCAATGGCACCCATTAATGACTGCCTGTATCCACACCCTTGGCAATGAGAAGTCCTAGTCCCTGCCCTCTCTGATGCCAGGCTGGCCTGTGCATCTTGCTTTGGCCAATAGAACGTGGCATCATGCCTGGGTCTTCAGGGGCCTTGTTCTCTTTTTCAGTCTCTTGCTTGCTTTTGAAGCCCTGCAACTACATGTAAAGAAGGCCAGGCTGGTGTGCTGGAGGATGAGCCACACAGACCTCAGCTACATGGGTAACCTCTGCAGAGACCAGAAGATCTGCTCAGCTGACCCACTTTAGCCTCATGAGCAATAATAAGTGCTTATTGTTTAATGTTGCTTAGTTTGGGGAGTGTTTACTAAGCAGCAATGGCTATTTGATACACTACTTAAAGTTATATGTAGATTAATTGAAGGAGGGGGTGATGCTGGGTGAGACTATTTGGAAGGTTACAAACTACCTTTGAATGCTTAAGGTATTAAGTTTTGGAGTCTCAAGTTCCCGGATAGCCATGGTAGTTAAATACTGGAATAAAACAGACCTGGTTCCAAGTCCCTGTTCTGCCACTTGCTAAATGTGCACCTTTGGTCACATTTCTGAACCTCTCTATGACTCCATTTCCTTTTCTGTAAAATTGGGATAATAATAGTTTTTGGAGGATAAAATGGGATAATGTATACAGAGTGTTTACATAGTGAGTGCTCAGTAAATGTTAAGCATTCTTACTGACGATGATCAATTTCATCTCCAAGGGATGCCTCTACATACAGCCATGTGGTTGCTGCAGGTCCAGCTGGTAACCCAGGACAGGGTTTTGCAATGAATTCATCTAAAGCTTTGAAAAAAAGAAGAATCAGTATTGCATATGTATTTTTTCCTCCTTTGTTTAATTACAAAAATAACATATACTATATACCTTAATCGAAAATCTCTTCTAGGGCAAAATTCCTGATTCAGAGAAAATTTATACTGTGAGTTATGACTTATAATTACGAATATTGAACTCAACTTCAGTGCATGGAAGTAAACCTTATTTTCTTAGAAAGGAAATGTGCACACTATGTTCAATTGTGAGACAGGGGCATAAATCTCTCTTCGTTGCAGGTTGTAACAATTTACCTCATATTTCATTGAACAAGGAAGCAGAGCGATTACCCCCAACATCTGAGATGGAAACAATCATCTGAATATACAGCTCTCATACAGGGTTTAACTGGAAGGGAGATCTCAAAAGGAAACTGGATTTAGGAAACTTCCTTCGATGGTCAGTTCCTCATTGGCTTGCAGATGGCACTCACCAACATTTCTTGCTAATGAAGAAGGAAATTTGTGGGGAGATGGGGAATCAGAGTAGAAATTCTTCTCAGATTAGAGAGACAGGCTGTGTCAATTTCTTGTTCCTGGGCAGAATCAGGCTGAGGACTCAATGATTTCACTGACTCCCAGTTGATTTAATTTAAAAAATAAAAAAGAAAAAGTGACCCTTTCCCTAAACACTGACTCTTGGCCATTATTGTTTGTTTACTTGGTGATGTCGTTGGGACACCTGATATTAGCTGCAGACCTGTGAACACCCACGGCACTCTGCATGCAGGGCGAAGGGGTTCGCAGGCTCTGAAACAGCAGGGAGTTTTGTCGTCCTGCTTTAGAGGAAGTGGCTAGTTCTCCGAATCCCATTACCCAGTGGCGGATCTTTCCAGCCCCTTCTTGTACAGATCAGACGGAGGCTTTTATTCCTTGTATAGGTCACCTGTGTGTTCTCTCAGGGATCACGGTGAATGTGCTTGACATTATCACAGAAACCCATCTGTGACTTGTCTGGCAGAGATACTTGACTCCCCAGTGGGCTGCGGAGGGATTCTGTGATCACACTGAGGTTTCTGTGCTGGGCTGCCACTGCGACGCCCACTTGAGTGATGCTGAGGCCCTTTGGTCAGGCCTTCCCCCAGCCTAACTCCCTGAGGGCAGCAGTGTGGCCAAAGGGAGAGAGCAGTGTGCTTCTGGGTGGCAAATAGTTGGGGGGCCCCCAGCGTCCAGCAGTGGGGCTGCACCAGATGTTTAAGGTGAATTCCCTCCTGATTGATTGGTGTTTGGGTCTTACTGGTTGTTGAATATTACAACTCTCACCCCCGGTCTCTCCCTCTATCTCCCCACTCAAAACCTGCCTTTTCTTTGAGCATAGCAGAAAATGGCTGATTCCTGATTAATATCATGTCATTTCAAGCCTCTAACAGAAACCAACAAGGGTCTCTAGATTGCAATTCAGAATTCCCAGGGGAGAGAATCTAACGGGCCAGGTTTGGGCCAGGTGTCCATTTCCAGTCAGATGTGGCCAGGAGATCACAGTCACGTGACCCATTATGCGGGTAAGCCTGCCCGTCTGAGTGGTGTGAGTCGGGGCAGTTACCTGAGCAGGGCACTGTGCTAGGTGGCTCCTGAAATGACCTGGTGATGGCGACTTCCTGGTATCCACACCTCTATGTAATCCCCTTGAGTGTGGGCTGGGTCTAGTGACTCTTCCTTCTCAGGAATAGCATGTGTCAAAGTTAGGTCACAAGAGACTGGGACTTCCATCTCGTCTAAACTCTTTCTCTCTGGTTCTTCTCGTTTATTTGCTCTGATAAAGCAAGCTGTGGTGTCGTGCCCTGTGGAGAGGTCCCAGTGTCTAGGAACTGAGGGTGGTGTCTGGCTAAGTGCCAGCAGACACCCAAACCCTGCCCGCAACCACAGGAGCGAGCTTGGAAGCATATCCTTTCCCAGGCAGGCCTTGAGATGGCCGCGGCCCTGGCTGACACCCTGATGGCAGCCTCGCGAGGGACCCAGAGCCAGCGGCCCCCGGCTGTGCTCAGACTTCTGACTCCCACAAACTTCGAGATAAAGACAGGGTTTGAAACCGCTCCATTTGAGGCTGTCATTCCAGAAGTCCCGCCCCTGAGCTGCTGAATTTGGGGGGTAGTTTGTTATGCAGTAATAGATAACTAATACAGACACCTCGTGTTTGGAGAGGCTCTGAGGTCAGATGACCTTGCCTTGTCCTAACTTCACCGGGTGACAGATTGTGTGGTTTTGTGCAAGTTATTGAACCTCTTCAATTCACATTCTCCACTGTAAAATTGAGATAACAGTAATAATCTGGCTGTCATGAGGACTAAATGAATAATCCAGTGCTAGCACTTAGTTTAGCTAGCTATATTAATATTAATTAGTTAACTAATATTAGCGATATCAATAAAGTTTAGTTACTGTTACTGAGCTTTCACAGTTCTGCTAACCCTGTATCCTGGGTTATTGGTACCTTGGTTTCTTTTTCAAAGAAGTTTGGAGAATTCTGTGCCCCTTAAAGGAATGATATAGAGATGAACATAAAATACCCAAAAATCTCTTTGAAGCAAATGGTTATTTAACTACTAAATGTAGAGAGCTATTTTCATGTTGGTTTTATAATAAAGAACAGTTTCATATCATAGAGAAATCAAAAACAGAATTTGTGCTCTTAGATTCAAAATATCAAAAAATATTTGAGTTGCTAGAAAAGAACTTGTTTTTGCAGTTCCCTTAACACAAAGGCATGCAGCCACCTTCTGCAGCCAATTATTGTGCGAGTGGAAATGCCAGGGTTCCGTGCGGGCGGCAGTCCATCACAGACGCAGCCTGCGCTGCGGATGAAGGGCGCCGAGATATCACGGGCACTTAAAAGGCTCTGCCTTCCGAGGCCAGAGCCCACAGTGTCAAAGGTTTGATGAAATTTGCTCATTAACTCCAAGCTTGAGCGTTCAGTTACCTGTTTTCTTTTCTCCTTGGGGGTGCTGTTTTCCTCCCGGTGGGAGCTGTGGCCATCCTGTGGTGGTGGGAGATGTCAGATCTCCCGCCCGCCTCACCTCCATCTTTTCACCGCTCCATTCTGAGACCGCTGCCCTTTCCTACCTGTCTCCCTCTGCCATGCCGGGTCTTTCTTATGGCATGGGGGCTGAGCCTGCCCACCCTCGTGTCCAGTCACACTGATCAGCTTCCTTCCTGAGCCTGGCTGCTGAGTGGGGAGCAGCTTTCTGAGCTTCCTTTTAATTTTGCTATCCTAAAGTCAAGTACAACAAAAGCCCTTTCAGTGCAAAGGGTGACATTACTTCTTGCTGAGAAAACAAAGGGCATCAGAAGGAGTCAATGAGAAGCGTAGTTGCCAGATACCCCTCACAAGAAGGACCTGGCTCCCTGAGGCGAGCCTGCTGCTGCCATAAGGCTGGGTCTGCCTGAGTCACCAGGTTTCATCTCTCCCACCCCCACCCCACCCCGTCCCTAAGGATGGTAGTCTCCTCACAATGCAAAAACACCACTTTCTGCTTCCAGAAGCACCTTCGCCCATCACTCAGTGAAACAAAACAGTTAAAAATAGTTACCAGTAACAATCAAGCAAGGGAAGAGGTCTTTTCACGCTATACATTGAAACGACACACAGAAGATTTCAGAGGGGGTAGTGCAGCTCCTACATCATACTTTTCCCCTAGAAATGATACAAGGGAAGGAAATGAGTTGCAAAACTTTGAGAATTCTCATCAATGCCCCTGATTTAGGTAGAAGGTGATAAAGTTGGGTGTAGGGAGCTCAGAGAAAAGTCAGGGAAATGTCTCCAATAGTGGAGGTTCCCACCTATGATCTCAGTATCTCCGGAAAAGCCACCCCCACCCTGTCTTCCTCTGCCAGGATTCCATGCTGAGTCAGGGGACTGAGTGGAAGGGGAGGATATCTGTCCCTCCCCATTGGAGGAGGAGGTATCCCAGCCTGGACATCAAAGAAGTCTTAGAAGAAAGGGTAAGCCCAGTCCTACATCAAAGGCCACGGGAAGCTCGCCAAGCTCTTTTCAGGTTCCTGCCCTCAGCCTAGAGGAAAGTGGGTGAAATGCAGGGCCTAGGACTCAAAACGCAACTGGGGGGGGGGAATAAAGTCTCAGATAAGGTGAGGAAGTTGCCCATGAAAAACAAATTTTCTTTCTATCAAAGCAGAAAAAAATTTTAAAAAGGAATAACTGGGTAGAGTTGCACATTTGGCAAAGCAAAGGGGTTGGAGGTGACTGGGATCAAGATGGTGTTTCCTAAAGATGGAACTGGGTGTGGGGCATAAAGGAGAAGAGAGGGAATTTCTCATTCTGTTAGGCAGTTGGCCAGCCAGCTCTACGTCAGTAGTGAGCTTTGGGTGGTATAAGTTGGGAATTCTCAACATAGTTAAGATTGTGTGGAGGTTGGATAAGGTAGCCTAGGGGAGCACGAAGACAGGGAAGAGTACAGGGCTTAGTGGAGGACCCTGAGGACACCAAGAGTTAACCAACAGGCAGAGGTGTTGGGACCCACAAAGAAGCTTAAGGAAAGAATAACCACATGAGGGAGATTGTGTTGTCACCGAAGTCATGGGAGGAGAATGTTTCAAGAAGGAAGATCACAGGGTTGAATAGTGCTGGGAATTCAGTAAAAACAGGGCAAAAAATTCTGGGTTGAATGTGACAACAAAGGAGGTTATTTGAGAGTGTCCAATGAAAGTTTCAAGGATATAATGGAGGAGAAGCAAAATATTTTTTTGGCTTAGCATTTTATTTTTCATTTTTTAAATATAGTTTATTGATTATGCTATTACAGTTGTCCCATTTCCCCCCTTCACTCCCCTCCACCCTGCACACCCCTCCCACCCACATTCCCCCCTTTAGTTCGTGTCCATGTGTCATAAGTTCTTTAGCTTCTACATTTCCCACACTATTCTTGCCCTCCCCCTGTCTATTTTCTACCTACCATCTATGCCACTTATTCTCTGTACGTTTTCCCCCTCTCTCCTCTTCCCTCTCCCCTATTGCTAACCCTCCATGCGATCTCCATTTCTGTGGTTCCGTTCCTATTCTGGTTGTTTGCTTAGTTTGCTTTTGTTTTAGGTGTGGTTGTTAATAACTGTGAGTTTGCTGTCATTTTACTGTTCATATTTTTTATCTTCCTTTTCTTAGATAAGTCCCTTTATCATTTCATATAATAAGGGCTTGGTGACGATGAACTCCTTTAACTTGACTTTGACCTTATCTGAGAAGCACTTTATCTTCCCTCCCATTCTAAGTGAAAGCTTTGCTGGATAGAACAATCTTGAAGTTAAGTCTTCGCCTTTCATGACTTGGAATGCTTCTTTCCAGCCCCTTCTTGCCGGCAAGGTTTCTTTCGAGAAATCAGCTGACAGTCTGATGGGCACTCCTTTGTAGGTAACTCTCTCCTTTTGTCTTGCTGCTTTTAAGATTCTCTTGTCTTTAATCTTGGCTAATGTAATTACGATGTGCCTTGATGTGTTCCTCCTGGGGTCCAACTTCTTTGGGACTCTCTGAGGAGGAGAAGCAAATTTCTAACTATTTGAAGGATTACTGAGAGATGATGAAATAGAAACCATACTAACACAACTCTTCCAAGAACTTTGGCCCTGAAGGAGGTGGGGGAGAGATAGTGCAGTTGGTTAGAGTGTCATCCTGATATGCCAAGGTTGCAGGCTCGATCCCTGGTCAGAGCAATGATTGGAGGAAGACACAGGTTTGAGGGACTTATTTTTAAGATGGTGGAGCATGCATATCTAAATGTTGGTGGAAAGTTACCAGGGGGGAGAGGCTCCGGCTGTGCCTTTGGGATGAAATTCAGATATATATACAGTTTTCTCTCTCTCTCTCGATTATATGCATGTGTGTGTGCATGTATGTGTACATACATATGTATATATATTTCTCTCTCTCTCCCCAATTTATGGAATCAGCTCCCTGAGAAAGTTGAAAGACCTGGGACACAGAGAACAGAAGGAGGATTTAGCCTTAGATGCTTATTCCATTATTATGGCAGGAAGGATAAGAGAGTGGGTATAGACACAGATAAATTAGTGATGAGTGGCAGAATTCTGAAGCTCTCTTCTGACGGCTTTTATTTCCTTTATGAAGGAGGAGGTGAGGTCATCTCCTGACAATGGGTGTGAGGACAGTAGCGTAGGAAATATGAGAAGAGTGGAAGAAACTTGAAATTGTCTCTGGGAAAGAGAAAAGGAGTGGGGGAATAAAAGGAGTTATTTGTTCCACTTATTTTGTTCACTGCACCTAAGAAATATACCTCTTTTCTTTTAATTAAAATTTTTTTGTTTATTAATTTTAGAGGAGAGAAGAAGGAAGAGCGAGATACTCATTGATTGATTCTTGTATGTGCCCTGACTGGGGATAGAACCTGCAACCTTGGTGTATCAGGATGATACTCTAAGCAACTGAGTAGCTCAGTTGCTGAGTTACTGAGAGGTCCAGCCAGGGCTGGACCTCTTTTCTTTTAAAAATGTTAAGAGCACTCAAAATGTGTGATCAAAGAGGATGTGGATAAGCTGGGCTTACATCCCGCTAGGTCCCTTAAGAGCCATGTCAACAAACTCTTCGTATCCTTTCTGGTCTCAGCTTTGAAGCCAGTTCTCCCATGAGCCTTTCTCAACTCCCTGGCTTAGAGTTGTGGAAGGATTGTCAGTACAACCCCAGCAGGAGCTGTAGAAATGTCGGAATCAGGATCCCAAGGTTTGGGTTGAGACAGAGAGGATATTCAATGAAGAGACCAGACATGTGGGAATGTCTGTTTACCATCTTCTACAGCAAGGTCCACAAGTTAGGGCCCACAAGCCAAATCCAGCCCAGTTTTCGTAGTATGTTTTATTGCAGTATAGCCATGTCTGTAGGTATTTTCCAGCTACAACATCAGAACTGAGTGGTCATGGCAGAGACCTTATGTCCCAGATATCTGAAAATATTTACTATCTGGCCCTTTTGCAGAAAATGTTTGTCAATCCTGGTGTAGAGGAGAAACAGCGAGGTTTCAGAGGAAGGGTGACCTTGAGAAAAATCCCAACTTCTGAGTCTGTTTCCTTTCCTGCAAAATAAGGACACCATTCATTAAATCATCTTTTCATTTAACAAACATTTATTGATTGCGTACTGTGTGCCAGGAGCTGGGAGTGCGGAGATCAATAAGCTCCAGACTTGTCCTTCCAAGCCCACAGCAGAGATAGATGGGTAAACAAATAGCTGAGATAAATGCTGTGTGTGCACTCCCTGAGGGGAGGCGGGGGTGTCCCACCTGGCCCACATGGGGCAGGAACGGCCTCACGGAAAAACCGAACAGGAGGGACTTGTCAGCATGGAGGGTTGCTGTGGATGAGAATGGAATCAGTCAGGGACTGTTGCGGCATGAGGAACGATCAAGGGGAATCAGGGAGGAGGAATTCTTGGCAATACCAAGATGGAAGGGGTAGGTGAAGAGGGTTGGAGAAGGAGCAGTGAGAGAGGCAGAGGAGAATCAGGAAAGGGTGCGGAATGCCAACGAGACACGAAGGGCACCATTTCACCACCCTGCCCTTGACACGCCTCCCGAGCTGGTCAAGCTGGTCGTTGCCCTCCCTGCGGAGCCCAGACGTGGTTTACAACTATTTCCGCAGCTCCCTCTGGCCGGCCACTGTCACTCAGTTGGAGTTTGCCCCTGAGATAAAAGCTATTGGTGATCTTAGGTATATACAGGCTATCTTAAGGGCTACACAGCAATTTGTTAACTACAAAGCACCCCCCCAAATGTAATGTGCTGTTACTACCAATCATTAACAAAATAAATAAAAACCTAGTAATAGGGTAATATCTGTAATTCAACCCGGACACCAGAATTTTAAATCTATAAACATAGTATAACACATAACCTAGTTTTAATGGTTTCATTACACTCTTCTCAAATTGAATTTGAGAACAATATTCATTCCTGAAAACCGTACATGTGATTTAACCAAACAAGTGGATTTCTAAAGTATATAGGAATTTGAACAGATTGCAGAGTGAGGCACACAGTTCTCCTTTTTATGTTTAAAAATTTTAAGGAAAATTTCAAACATTCAGAAAAGAGAACAATATGACCCCATGTATCCACTACCTAGATTTTAAAAGTGCTAATATTTTGCCATTGCTTCAGAGCTTAATAAAAAGAATAAAGACATTATAGATGCAGTTACTGTCTCTTTTGTGTCTCTTTCCGGTCCCCTCTACCTCCCCAGAGGTTACCACTCTGAAAGTTAGTGTGTATTTCCCTCATTCGGGTATATATATTTTACCACATTGGTATCAATAAACCTGAAGCAGAAATGTTTAATGTGTTTTTAAACATTACATAAATGGTAAAGCAATGTAAAAACTGTTCTGCAGCTTGCCTTTATCATTCCACACTATGCTTTTGAAATACATCCACATTGATCCATGTGTTCATTTATTTTGCAGCTGGTCTTCTTTCTGCTCTTTGAAACCTGCCCAAATTGTTGAAGACAGAAAACAGATATATCTGACAGCTTTCCCGTGGCAGATACAAAATAATTTGGTCTCAATTGTCTTCTCTTATCTCCCTTTCTTCTCCTTAGTCTCCCTCCCTCTTTTCCTCTCCTGTTCTATTAAGGATTTTGAATATAAAAAGAAACAGTACAAGAAGGAAATTTCAGAAAGAGGATCTGAATTTAGCACCCCGTCTTCCAGGAAATAAAAGACATTTTTCAGGAGCATCAGACAGTGGCTGAATGCAAGAACCTGTGCTAAGCACTTTACTGTTGGAATTCTCAATGCCACCCTGGGAGGTCTTCCTTGCCCAAGGTCACACAGCTAGTAGGTAGAGATTTTAACGCAGGGACTCAGATGCCAGAGCTGATGTACTTCAGCTATTCAAAAAGAGAAGCCGTATTGATTTGAAGAAGGGTCAGTGTTAGGTGAGCTATTAATAGGAAGAATCCCCAGGGCTAGTGTTTCAACAACTTTTGGTATTGATTTCACTTCTAAATTAAGTATCATAATGACTGTAAATAATAAAGAATAATAAAGTACTTACTTAAAAATTCACAGGGTTGAGTGTTACTATAGTTTTTTCACCTGAACTTTAGCCACCTATTGATTTCCAACTCCCTCCTGGATATTTCCACTTGACAATTCCACTATCATTCCTAACTCTAAAAACCAAACTTAATTATTTCCTTCCCTCTTGACTGTTTCCTATCGCAGCGGATTCTGGCACCTTAGCCTGGCTTCCACAGCCCTCTGTACTCTGGTCTTCACTTCCTGCCATGGACTGAATTGTGTCCTCATAAAATTCCTGTATTGAAGCCCCTAACTCCCAAATGTGATGGTATTTTGGAGAAAGGGCCTTGAGGGGACAATTGGGTTTATATGAGGTCACAAGGATGGAGTCCCTGTGAAGGGATTAGTGCCCTTATAAGAGACCGAGAGCTTTCTTTCTCTCTCTGGTTGCCTTGTGAGTACACAGTGAGAAGGTGGCCAGCTGCACACTGTGACGTGAGTCTCATCCGGAAACAAATCTGCCGGCACGTTGACTGTGGGCTCCCCAGGCTCTAGAATGGTGCGAGGCAGCTTCTTTGTTATTTAAGTCACTGGTCTATGGTAGTTTGTTACAACAGCCTAAACTAGGATACTGCCTATATAGCATTTTAATCGTATTTTTTGGTCCCTTTTCTGCAATTACGCTTCTTCTTGTCTGTTTTCTCCACCCATGTTATTTTCCTGAGCCAGGCTGCTACTCCCCCTCCCCAAATAACAGCAACTTTTTAAGACAAAAATTAAAGTCTCTTTCCCCCATGCTTTTTCTACTAATTTCTCCTTCTTTAGATTCCTACAACACTTAATTTGTATCACACGACATAGCATTTAGCCTTATAATCTTATTTATTTTTAAACATCTTGTGTCTGCAGTGAAATGATTAACACTTCGAGGGTGGGCCATGTCTTAGATTCTAGTCCACATGTCAATGCTTCCCAACCTTTTTTTTAAAATTTCTGAGCCCATGTCACAGTAATATTCATTCTCTCTTAAATCCTTAATTTTTTAAAGTAATTTTGGTCATTTTTACATGGGAGAAAATAAAAAAGTGATTTAAAGTGAAAATATTTTAGGTCATCATATTATTAATGCTTGTATTATCAATCTTGTTTTAAAGTTTATTTTAAATATAATCTTTAATGATATTCATAATATAAAAATATATTTTGAAATGTTTCCCCATTTAGAAAATGACCCACTCTGTTTAATTGAGATTAACTAGGTAAGAAAAAATATGAATTGCTGGAAAATCAATTTTAAGAGAGAAATTTTATATTTTGTTTTAACCCTGAATGTGTATGAAATACAGAATGAAGTTTATGTGTTACAGGACCAACAACAGACAAAAACTGCTTTCATGACCTGATGCTTTGAATTCTTACACTTATGCTTAAAAATTAAATGACTTGCATTCATAATTTTTGCTCAGTTTCTAAACAGTAAGAAAAGAGATTTCAGGCTGCTGTTTTCAAGCACTTTCCTACAAATACCACAATGTAGATGCTCCATCCAATAGCTGAATAGAGAAATTAGTTATAAGTTTTACTGTATTTTCTTCTTTTGATAGCATTGTTTGACAACTTAAGGTGCTGCATGACACTTTTAATCAGAATGAAATTTAAAGATCTAGTGAAGATTATTATGAAGGAAACTGGAGGAATTGTTATCAGGTTTATAAACCTTCGTTGACTTCTGGAATTTTAACATCAGTGTTTTCTTAGTTTCCTGCACTTAAACAATGGCGCAATCGAGGTGATAAGAAGAGAAGTGGAACACTATGTGACAAAGAACAGGAAAAACTGAAAGTTGCATAATGGTCAAAATCAAGCCTGATGTAGCTCACTAAATCAGGTAAGTGGATCAAATGAGCCATAAGAACTTTCACTTGGTCCCCAGCAAGTCCAATGCTGTTTCCTTTGTTAGTGGGACATACTAGATACACATTGTATGTATGTATGCATGTATGTATGTATTTAATTTTTAATGGAAGAGATTCCATGCTTGCCTTTTATGATATGAATGTCTTTCCCTCAATATTTTACTATGAAAAATTTTCAGAGAAAAGCTGAATTACATAGCAAACAGCCATGCATTCACCACCTGGATTCTACAATTGTGAGCATTTTGCGATTACTTACATTATTATTGATCCATCTCTATCCATCTATCAACGCATTTTATGTAATATGCATTTCAAAGTAAGGTGCCGATATCGATATACTTCTTTCTTAAACACTTCAGCATGCAGATGGCTAGATTCCAATATTTATTTAGGGTTCTTTTTTTAAGGTAAAATTTTTTAGTGAAATGCTCAAATCTTAATTATATCATTTGATGAGTTTTGACATATACACGTACCTCTAATCTAAATCTCCGGTCAAGATATTTAACATTTCCATTATCCAAGAAAATTCCCTCTGGTTTTTTGAAACTACAGTTTGTAGGTTGTCACTTCACAGAATCTGTCTTGAGATGTAATTAGAGATTCAGCAGGTTGATTGGTGATAAATAACCAGAGAAGCAGTTTAGTTTCTGTTTGCTTTGACAGAGAAATATAATCAGAGCAGAAGCTGAGGAGTGGGTTGTTTTAATTTCTGTATGCTACTTACGTTCTGTCATGCCTGTAAAGTGTAAAGAACATTCAGGAATTGGAAAGAATGATTATAGCTAGCTTCCATTCAGTTGCTATGGATGCTTGTAAAATATATAAGTAAAAGTTGATATAAGAGGGTTCACATAGCTGTGCATTTTTGTCCATTTGCAAATAGTATGGGGCTTGGTTATTTTCTTTCAACTTTTTAAAGTTTCAGGTACTAATTTTATTCATTCATAACATTTTATCTTTTTCAAAAATTTTGCATTTAAGACTATCCTCCTGCATTTAAGACTAAATGAATGAAACATCTTTTTTTAAAAAAATTACTGGCTTGCTGTAAGTATTTCTGGCCATGAATGTGGGTTATGAAGTTGTTTTTAAATTACTGGAGGCAATTTCTAGGAATTCTCTGCAGAACAGATTGGCCCCGGAGTCAGGCTAACATAGACCCAAGACCTTACTCTGCTACTTACTGACCACACGACCTTCAGCAAATTGGTTAATCACTTTGATCCCTGATTTCTCTGTTTATAAGATAGGGACAATACATGAATCTACCTCATGGAGTTGTTCAGAGGATTAAATTTTTAAAAAAAGGCAGTTTTCAGTGCGTAGTACATATTCTGTACTCAAAAAATGTTAGTTAATGTTGTGATTATTTTAGTGAAGACTGGCTCACTATAAGCTGTGTTGTTTGGGGAATATTTACAAACCCCGAGGAACGAAGTGATTGTGTTCAGGGAGATCACATATCCTTTATCTAGCCTTTAGTCCCACAAAAGAACAATATCCACAGATTTTCATTCTTAGCTATTTTTTATTAAAAATCATGTAAAAAGCACCCAATTCCCACCAATAGTTAAAATGAAAAGGTTCACAACAACAAAAGTTGGTGAGGATGTGAAGCAACCAGAATTCTCATGTGTCGTGGGTAGGCATGTAAAACGGTTCAAGCACCCTGGAAAACTGTTTGGAGGTTTCTTAAAGAGTTACACATACATCTACCTCAGTGATTCCCAAAAAACAATAATGCTGAGGGTGAGAAACCCTGATCTACTCCATGACACAGACATTCCAACGTGTAGGTATTTACCCAAGAGTAAAAAACAAACAAACAAAACCCAAAACATATGCTCACAAAAATGTCTTGTATGTTCATATCAGATTTATTCATAATAGGCCCAAACTGGAAATAGAACTCAAATGTCCACTAACAGGAGAACAGATAATTAAATTGTAGTCTAGCCATACAATGACACACTACTTAGCAATAAAAAGGAACACGCTACGGATGCATACACAACGTGGAGGAAAATCGACAGGGCTCAGAACATGCCAACCCCCGTTATGGTGACTCGGCATACTGGATATTTTAAGCTGAAGGAATCTGAGGAATGGCAGTCGTTGACTCTCTGACCTTGCCCTGAAGCAGGTCATAAGACTCTCATATGAGACATGCTCGCCCTATACCTGAAGGAAAAGAACGTTCTCTCTCAGCTGCGAGGGCTCCAAAAGGAATCTGAATGAAACTGCCTTGCACGTTTCCCCAGTTTGCCCCTCTTAGCTCACAGCCATCTGTCACATTTTCCTACTACTCCTCAAACCTAGTATAAAAACACTCAGCCTTAAGTCTTCATTTTCTTTTTAAGGCTCTCACATTACATAAAATATATCAGTAAACTCATATGCTTTTCAATTGTTTATCTTTTGTTACAGAGTCTTAGCTGAGAACCCAGAAGGGTAAAAGGAAAAAAGAAATCCCTCCCCTACCATATAAATATATATTATTTACACTGAATGGAAAGGAACTGGAAACAAAAAATTTTAAATTGTAATGACTGAATTTATATGAAATTCTGTAAGAGATAAAACTAAACTCTGGTGACAAAAAACAGATCAGTGTTTGCTTCTTATGGGTGGGAAATTGATAGGGAAGGGGCTCAAGTTGCCTTTCTGAAATATTTAGTAGTTGTTTGGCAAAAGTGGTTGAATTAGTACACTTAAAATCTGAGCATTTGACTGTATGTACATTACACCTCAAAACAACTAAGGAAAAAAGAGGCAACAAACTCGTGAGTTTGGAAGATCATGGATGATCTTTTTCTCCCAATCAACTTCAACTGGTTGTTCCACATACTCTCCAACACTAGTATCTTCAGTCTTTTTTGTTATAGCCAGTCTAATGTGTAATTGTATCTCATTATAGGCTTAGTTTACATTTCCCCAGAGACTAATGAAGGTGAACATCTTTTCATATTTTATCGGCCTCATGGATCTCATTTTTTGAAGTGTTTGTTCTAGCCTTTTGCCCATTTTTCCACTGGGAAAATTTATATTTCTTGTAGGAGTTTTTTCACTTATAGAAGTTATATATTCTGGATACAAGTCTTTTGTCATACACATGTACATTATTGTAAATATCTTCTCCCAATCTATAGGTTCCCTTTTGTTTTCAATTTTAATATAGTTCAATTTACATATTTTTCCTTTGTAATTAGTGCTTTTTCTGTCCTGTTACAAACTTTTTGCCTACTTTCCATTCACAAAGATGTTCTCTTATGTTTTCTGCTAAAAGTTATTGTTTGACTTTTAAAATATAGGTTGGCAATCCAAGTGAACTGTATTTTTGTTTATGTGAAGAGTCCAAATAATGTTTTTTCCATGTGGATTTTCAAATGACCTAGCACCATTTTTTGAAAAGGCATTTTTTTTCTTTCATTGATGCACCTCAGGGAAGACTTGTAAGAAATGTATTTTACATATTTAAAATTTACATAAAATTGTTCAAACTCTGCTTAAAGTTCTATCATCTTCTATTTTCATGCAATGCTGTTACACATATAGCCTATTAATGGCTGCATAATATTTCATTATATGGATGTACCATAAAAATTTAATTGCTGAATTTTTTTATTGTTGTTATTATTGTGCTGAGAGAAACATTTTGTGCAAAGTGAGTGCCAGTTGTATACTAAAGATAAATTGCTAGGAGTGGGAATTTCTGGACTAAGGTGTAAGGTCATTTTAAGATATGCCTTCTGTAAGGTTTGTATCAATTTTTACTCCCACCCACAGTTTATAAACTTGTTTCTCTGTATTCTCACCATCTGTGGCTAATATTATTTAAAATCTTTGCTAAATTGGGTGAAAGATACATATTGCTTTCATTTCCAAATCGTTTTTTATAAGTCTTTGTATAACCTTATTGACTATTTCACTTTTTTTGGATGGCCTGTTAAAATCTTTGCCCATTTTCTCTCTGAGGTTGTCTTTTTCTTATTGATTTGTAACATACAGAATAACAGAGCATTACCTTGCATTTTCCCTAGTTTGGCTTTTAATTTCACATTGTCTAAAAGACAGCAGGGTTTTTTTGTTTGTTTGTTTTTGGTTTACCAATCTGTTTAATTTCAAACAAAAAAAGTCAGCACTATATAAACAAAGAAGAAATTTTACCTCAAATATCCAAGCCAATAATGAAATCTGAAGTTCGTTCACCTCACTAAATTACAAGAAATTTGAATAACAGCAACAAAATGGCACATAAAATGAAGCTTGCCACCTCAGGCAAAGCTTGAAACAAGTAAAAAGTTAGACAAAATGTTACAAAATAACCTTTTCAATAGCCAGTTGCTTGTTTCAAGGACTCTGATGGACTGAGCATGTGGTCCTTCTCCCCAAGGTGTCTGTCACGTTGCTTGTCGCCACATTTGGTTTGAAAAGAAGCACGTTCAGTTTACCCTCAAGCACTGGCAGCACACGCAGTGTGCAAGGCTTCAACCTCGGGCTGGTACTTACTAAGTAAGGCTCCAGTGAAACAAGGCGGTTACAGAAAGGTTCCACCCGGCCATTCTCACAATTTGTTAAAGGCCCAAATTAGGAAATGTTCACAAAGGCTACCATCAGCAAAACTTTATAAGTTTTATGTTTTCTTGGCCAAATAACCAAGGTGAAAAATATTAAAGGGGGAAAAAGAAAAAAGAAAGGAAAAAGAAAAAAAAAAGGGTTGTGTCCAAGTATCCAAACAACTTGAAATCAGAAAAACCAGTCTACTTTCAAGATAAATTTAGTTTTCAAGCAAAACTTTTGGCAATTGAGAACAATGCTTTAATATCTGAGCTATTTAGGGCCCTTCCTTTTAAAAAACAGGACCAAACAATTTGAGTTAAAGACACACTATCCTTTCCCCACCCGGTGGGGAACTTTTTTGGGTTCCAAAGCTCATTGCTTCTTTTTGCGATTCGTTTGCCACATCGGTTAGAATAGTGTATCCCGGTCAGTACAACAATAGTTGAACCCACAGTTTTCTCTAAGAGGACAGTGCATCTTTAGTATTTAAAGACAAACCTGCTCCAATACACGCCCACAGAAACTGGTCCCTGGAGAATCAGCCAAATCAGTTAAAATCTGCAATACTGGCCAATAATTCTTTTATCAAACAGGAGTCCGCAGCTTTAAAGGGGAAAATGCAGACCTTGGATAAAAACAGCAAGAAACAGTCATTTTCATTAATAGGTTTCAAACAGTTCATGAAACAGCCATAAATATCTAAGCTTGAAACACATCCTTTCTGCAGACCCCTCTCTTCAGTACCACTCCCAAAGCTGAGTTAGCTCAGAGCAGCACTCCCGATATCAGGAGTCGTTTTCTATTAGCACCGATCAGATAAGCTACTTCAAACCCCATCTCTCAACTCAGGTCATGTGTAAAAGACAGCAGTTTTAACTTCATATGTACTAAACTAAATTCTACCCGACAGCTTTAGAAAGTCTCCCCGCTCCAGCGGCCAGGTGGGCGGAACCAGGATGTTCCGGACAAGTTTGCCCTGTCCTAGTCCACCCCTCCACGCAGGGGGCGGTACCAAAGGACGCTCTGTCTGCGCGCGCAGCTTTCGTTGCCATAAACGCTGTTGGGAGAAAGGCTGGTGCTTGCCAGCTCTAGTACCCCAAGAAGAAGCAAAACATGGCGAAAGGAGTCCCATGCACTGTGAGAATCGCCGGGCGTGCGTAACGTCGACGCGCGACGTCCTCCTGGACTTGAAGGCGCGTGCGCAGTGTGTTTGTCAGGGGCCTCCGGCCGCCGTCGGCCGCCGTCAGCCGCCGTGGCGGCGCGGTCTGCAGTTGGTTTTCCGCTCCTGGTGTCCGGAGGGCGGGTCTGGATCTCCCTCCTGGGTCTCCTGGCCCGTCACCTCACTCCTACGTGGTGGGGGTTGCCGTAGACCCTCAGGAGCGGAAGTGGAGGATGGCCACCTCGCTCGAGGAGAGCGAGTGAAGCGCCGCCTCTCTAGATTCCGGGGTCGAGGTGGGCGTGAGCGAAGGTAATCCGGGCCGGATTCGGAGCGCGGGGCGTCCTTTGATAGTTCAGTGGGCGAGGCTGGTGCTGGGACTGAGGTTTCTCAAGATCAGAGAACGGGCCTCTTAAATGGGGCTTGGGACTTAATTCCACCAATTGAGAACTCTTGGGTGCCCCTGGCCCAGAGTGAAGCGCTGGATGCACATCAACTATTACTTTTAATTGTTGCTGGCAGGAGGAGTTGGCAGAAACACTTCTAAAACTCCTTTTGTGTTAATCGGAGAGGTAATAACTGTCATGTGGGTTTTGTCTTACTTGAAGTTCACAGGTATTCCTTTTGTGGCTGTGGGGAGTACAAAACTTCCTGTTAGAGTCTGCAAAGTAAGAATGGTAATACCCTCCCAGGAGAATCACGAAGCCACAAAGCTCTATGGAGTGCCTGATGAAAGAGTATAGGAACACATACTGGAAACTTTATATTCTTTAAACCATTTTTTTTTTTTTTTTGTCACGCATTGAAACGCTGGAATGGAGTTGAAGTTCATTGTTATGACTCATTCAGAACCTAATCAGAGGAGTGCCTTTTGTGCTAAATATTATGTCCTTTCGTTTTTGGATAAATAACTTATTGAGTGCTTACAGTGCACTAAGCACTGTTCTGACCTCGGGGTGATAAATTAGTAAACATGCTGCTGAAAGAACGGTAAAAGTAAATGCTAATAGAATACAGTCTTCTGGATATTATTTATTTTGGTGGTAGCTCACCTTTATTTCCCATTTTAATCATCAAACATTGGCTTTTTGTGGGATGGTGGTTGTCAGTTTTTTCATGTTTAACAGATTTAGGTTCTTTCTGAAAACTCAGGATGTAGGATGCATTGCATTGGATATTCTAAATAAATGCAGCACTCATGAACTAAATCATCTTTTGATTAACATTGTGCGAGAAGTACAGTTGACCCTTGAACAACACAGGGGTTACTGTTGACTGGAAGCCCTACTGCTAACATAAGCAGTTAACACTTATTTTCTGTATTAGATGTTGTATTTTTACAATAACATAAGCTAGAGAAAAGTGTTAAGAAAATCATAAAGAAGAGAGAATGCATTTATAGTATTTATAGAAAAAAAATCCACGTATAAATGGACCTGTGCGGTTCCAACCCAGTGTTTAAGGATCAACTGTAATATGTAATACTTATTCCTCTATCTGCTGGAATTTAGAACTTTTCCAATACTATGCCATTAAACTATCCTTCTTTCTTTTATATCCCTTTCCCTTTCTGGTGGACAGATGCTTTTGGTTTCTTAGGAAGTGTTGGAACAAAAAACGTAGGGTGACTATGTAATTTGTATATTCAATAAGGGTATTCTTCATTTTAAAATTCTTCTATCAAAGTATGTTCAGTTTTAGTGGCAAGAATAAATAATATTTTTTAGTGTGAGCATAAAATAGTGGGAGCTGTCTGACCAGATGAGGCAGGAATTTGTAATAATTTAGAGACATGCCAGGGTGAACTATAGGTCAGTTTCAGCACTGAGCAGAAGGAGGCTAACTAGTCAAGTATATCATATTAATAGTATGTGGATGAGGGTTAATTGATGACTTATAAATGTGATTTAGTACAACCAAGTACATGTCTTAACAAGAGTGAGATCTGGACAAAGGACATATTTGACATTCTGGTTGATTGAGCAAGTGGGTGGTGGCAGAGAGGTCTGGTAGCAGGACTAGTATGGGAATCAGGTGCAGGATCCTCTCCTAGAAGGAAGTGAAATTTGGAGGAAGCTTAAAAAAAAGAAGCTAAAAGTCACTTGTTAGAGTTTGATCAAATGATCAAAGGTCATGTTTGGAGATGAATCTTAGTCTAAGTGTGTTTGGGGCTCTGTGGGTAATGTCTTAGTCATGGGTAGAGGAGGACTTTGCAGGAAAACTAAAAGGGTTACTGTGGTAATAAGAGGTGCCATTCACTGACGAATATTCTGTTGGTTTTTTTTATATGGTAGCATGTTTTTCCTTCTCTAAAAAAAATGATACCTCAGTTTTTTAAATAAGAAACTGAGATTCAAAGATGTAAAGTTATTTGCCCAAGGCCACTTATTACGCTGTAAGTGGCAGAGCAGAAATTCGAACCCAGGTCTCCATTTTATGCTGTTTGTCATGAGTGTGATCTGATTTGCTGTGGATGAGATTTCACTCAGTAAATTTGATTTATTTAATTATGTGTTTTCTTTTTCTAGATTTTAATTTAATTTGAAAATGAGTAAGTGCAGAAAGCCACCACTGGGTTCAAGTCCTGAGACATTCAGCCCAGATGTTGTTGCTGCCATTTTTGAACTCTTTGCCAAGAACTTTTCTTATGGCAAGCCACTTAATAATGAGTGGCAGTTACCAGATCCCAGTGACATTTTCACCTGTGACCACACGGAATTTAATGCATTTCTTGATTTGAAGAACTCCCTAAATGAAGTAAAAAACCAACTGAGTGATAAGAAACTGGATGAGTGGCATGAGCACACTGCTTTCACTAATAAAGCTGGAAAAATAATTTCTCATGTGAGAAAATATGTGAATGCTGAACTTTGTACTCAAGCATGGTGTAAGTTTCATGAAATTTTGTGCAGCTTTCCAATTATTCCACAGGAAGCTTTTCAGAATGGAAAACTGAATTCTCTACACCTTTGTGAAGCTCCTGGAGCTTTTATAGCAAGTCTCAATCACTACTTGAAATCCCATCGATTCCCTTGTGATTGGAATTGGGTGGCTAATACGCTGAATCCATACCATGAAGCAAATGACAATCTGATGATGATTATGGATGACCGACTTATTGCGAATACCTTGCATTGTTGGTACTTTGGTCCAGATAACACTGGTGATATCATGACCTTGAAATATCTGACCGGACTTCAGGATTTCGTAAGCAACATGGGCACTGTTCATTTGATCACTGCTGATGGGAGTTTTGATTGCCAAGGAAATCCTGGTGAACAAGAAGCTTTAGTCTCTTCTTTGCACTACTGTGAAGTAGTCACTGCTCTGATGACTCTTGGAAATGGTGGCTCTTTTGTTCTGAAGATGTTTACTTTATTTGAACATTGTTCCATAAACCTGATGTACCTGCTAAACTGTTCCTTTGACCAAGTCCATGTTTTTAAACCTGCTACAAGTAAGGCAGGAAACTCAGAAGTCTATGTGGTGTGTCTCCACTATAAGGGGAAAGAGGTAATCCATCCTTTGTTATCTAAAATGGTGCTGAATTTTGGGACTGAAATGACCAGAAAAGCTCTTTTTCCCCATCATGTGATTCCTGAATCTTTTCTAAAAAGACATGAAGAATGTTGTGTGTTCTTTCATAAATACCAGCTAGAGACTATTTCTGAGAACATTCGTTTGTTTGAGTTCATGGAAAAAGAGGAACAAGCGAGGCTGAATAAATTAAGAGACTGTGCTGTTCAACATTTCATGCAAAAGTACCAATTGAAGCCTCTTTCCAGAAATAATTGGCTAGTAAAAAAATCTAATATTGGTTGTAGTACAAATACAAAATGGTTTGGGCAGAGGAACAGATATTTTAAAACATATAATGAAAGGAAAATGCTAGAAACCCTTTCATGGAAGGATAAGGTGGCCAAAGGCTACTTTAATAGTTGGGCCGAGGAACATGCTTCATATCATCCTGGGAAAAGTTCTCTCTTAGAAGGGACAGCCTCCAATCTTGAGTGCCACTTATGGCATATTTTAGAGGGAAGGAGACTGCCAAAAGTAAAATGTTCTCCTTTTTGTGATGGTGAAATTTTAAAGGCTCTTAATGAAGCAATTGAAAAGTCATTAGGAGGAGCCTTGGATTCAGATTCCAAGTTTAGACCAAAACAGCATTGTTCTTGTCATGTTTTTACTGAAGAACTGATAATTTCTGAGTTGTTTAGCCTTACCAAGTGCCTTCAGGATGAACAGTTTGTACAGCCCAGCAACCAAAAAAAGTGCCTGTTTGTAGGTTTTCCAGCTGTTCCTGATAACAAAATGAATATACCATTGGAAGTTCAACTCTTTGAATCAGTCGAACTCATGACTTTTACCTGTTCATTGCTTCATGATGGAGACCCAACTTACCAGCAGTTATTTTTGGACTGCCTTCTACATTCATTACAACAACTTAATACAGGCGATGTTATGATTTTGCCTGTACTTTCTTGTTTTACAAGGTTTATGGCTGGTTTGATGTTTGTACTCCACAGCTGTTTTAGATTCATCACGTTTTGTTGTCCCACATCATCTGCACCCCTGAAGACCTGTGCAGTCCTGCTATGTGTCGGTTACAAGGACCTTCCAAATGCAGTTTTCCAGTATCTGCAGAATGTGAATGAAATGTTGAGTGTTTTGCTTAACTCTGATGCACCCCAGCAAGTTTTACAGTTTGTGCCAATGGGACTGCTCCTTAAGGGGGCACTACTTGATTTTTTGTGGGATTTGAATGCTGCCATTGCTAAAAGGCATTTGCATTTGATTATTCAAGGACAGAGAGAAGAAATCATCAACAGCCTTTAGTTGTGAAATTGAACTTGTCTTTTTGACATTTAACTTTATGGCTTCTTGTAATTTCCATTGTTACTGCATCCCTTTGCTGTTAATTTATAACCTTTCATTTTGGGGAAAGGCCAACTTCTGCTTCATTTAATGGCTCATTATTTCTGGAAAACCATCAGCTAGTTCTCATCTCTAGGATATATACATACATACACAGGCATAGAGTTTTCCTTGTGGTTGAATCTATGAGTGTTGATATTCAACCTCAAACATGAGATGTGTGTGTGTACTTGGGGTGGACATGTCCATGTTTGCATATGCAGTTTAGTTGGTCTTCTTTATCTGCTTAAGGTTTTTACTGAGTGCCTCTATTCAGATTTTTCTCCAACTAATTTTCTCTCAATGGCTAATGCTGTTAATGAATGGATGAAAGGAGGTGAGTCACTCCTGAGCAATGCTGACTTCCTTTGACACTGACCAGGTCAGTTAGGATTTAGGAAACATCTTGCCAGATTTCTTGTTATGTGCCATCATTGCCATTGACCCAGTTTACTTTTATGGTTCAAATGAAGCTACTGTGCTGTTTCATGAATAGACTAACCACAGCCATCAGCCAGAAGGGATATCAGGACAGCTTCAAACCAAAGATCATGTTTAAAACAATGAAAAATTATTCTGTCTAAAAATGTCTGTATCATGAAAAGCCTGATTTAGCAGTGATGTAGTAATTTTTAACTTCCAGGAAATAATCTGTGAACTAAAAAGTATTTTAAAATTTCAAAATAATGTTTATGGTCTTATATTGGGAATACATGATTGTGATAAATGTAGTGAATACTGAAAATTTTTTTTTAACACTTTCATAATGATTGTTCAGCATTTAACATTTTTGTGGTCTTTACAGTTTCTTTTTTCAGTATGAAAGTAGCACTTTATCAAAAGTTTAACCATGAGATGGTTATTTCATGTTGTTTGATTTCTTTTGAATTGTATGTATTTAACAGTGTAACTGAGCTTTTCTGGCAAACTAGTAAGCAAATCTTTACTACTTTGAAATTCCACAAAATGGAGAATATTTATATTCTTACAGGTGCATTTTAGACATTTTTGTTAGTTATATGAAAAATAGATGTATTCTTTGATGTATTTGGTTGATAAATATTAATCTGAAATTTTTTTCATGTTCTTTGCTATTTTGAGTTCCATTATAGATTCATGAATAAAGTCATTAGCAGAGAGATTTTTGTGTTCGTCTTTTTTAAAGAGAATCATGGGGGAAGTTAAAAATATAACTTGGAAACAGATTTTTTTTAAGGAAGGTTTGAATGAGAGTTAATGTTCCTTCATTTCCTCTGATTTGTATTCATTAAAATTTAGTCCTTAATATTGTATTATTTATGGAAGCTCTACTTTGGGAAAGAAATGGAATACTTAAGGGAGGGACAGGAGTGGGTAGTTAGTTCTTGTCAGGGAGGGTATGGATGCCTGGAGGTAGATTTCTGGAAGAAGTGTGATTTCCTACTGGTGACTTTATGGAAGCAGTTCCAGTTGTACAATGATAGAAAACTAGTTACCCAGAAAGAATTAAAACCACTCTTAGAAAACCCTTTTGTACTTGGTAGTCTTTATTATGCCTTGGTTGATTTGGTCCAACATAATGATGCTATTCATATCTACTTACTTTAACCATTCATTAGAATAAAGTTGAAAGCCTAGGTTCAGGTTCTGATATTAAAACTTCCTTTTGAGCCTCTTAAACAAGTATTTAATACTTGGGTTTTTAACACTGACCTGTATTGGCATGTATAATGTACTGGTGTATACTAGAATATTTTGGTTTTTAACCTGGCTTTTGGAATCAGTTGCTGTTCATCTGATTTATTAGATTCAAATTTACTTTAAAGGTGAGAAGTGACTTGAGGAAGATGGAAATTGAACTGGATATAGATGAGATGTACCAATGATTTACAGGAATTTCTCTTTGAGAAAGGGAGAAAAAAATGCTTTCCAAAAATAAATGAAAATGAGGATAAGTATGAGATGGTTTGTATAGTTTATCAAGGTAGTTACTGCTCTTTAAAAAAATTTTTTTCTCAGATCTTGAGATTTTTAATTGTGATGCTTTTTGAAAAGAATTTATAACGTTCTGAAAATTAAAACTTTATAAATGTGTTTCTTTAAATACTTAGAAAGAAGTTTATAAATTTAATTTCTTCAATTTTAATTTTTGTCACTTCCAGAAAAAAGTTTTTTATTTATCAGTTTGGGATTTTATGTATTATCCTAATGTTACTTAAATATATGAATGTGTTGAAAATATTTTTTCTGAAATAAATTTAAAGTCCAAATGTATGGACTTTATTCCATCTTTAAAATAGTTATTTTGTTTAAAAAGATTTGTGTTAAATTTTTTTTCTTCAAAGTTCTTGAAATAAAAGAAACAAGATTAAAATAATAGAGTTGAAAAGCCATATTCCTTGATGTTTTTTATTTCACTTATCTTTGATGAGAATACTAGGTCTTTAAAAATATTTAAACCTTACTCTTTATTTCCAGATGAGATCATAATGGACTAATTTTAAAATTAGTTACAGTGCACTGGTGTAGGTGTATGAAATAATCTAATCCTTCATAGTTTAGAAATGAAAATGTTGGTTATAAACATAACCAAAATCTTACTTTCCGTTGTTAAATACTTTTCACTGATATTTTTAAAAAGAGCAACACTAATATATTATGTATTTTTAGTTTCTATGGCAAAAGTTAGATATAGGACATTTTCAGTTCTGTTTCAATTTTTAATATAGTTTTAATAAATGATCATTATTTAAAAATAAAAACAGTACATGCTTATAAAGATTTTAAACAAAAGGGTTTCTGTTAATTTTTATGTTCTAAATATTAATTACACTGGTATAATTAGGCCTTATTTAAATTTACTTTAATCTGTTTAATACAGTTGGAACAAGATTTAGACTTAATGTAAATATTGTTCTCTATTAAATTAATGAAACATTATTAAACATAGATGGTGCAGATATACAAGACCTGGCTGCAAATTTGTTGACTGTATAGTTACTTTTGAAAAAAGAGACTCAGTAATAGGCTTTCCATTTTTTTTTCACTATATTAGTACTCATTTCAGCTGATTTTAGGAGCAGAAGTAACTATAAAACAAAAATTTCAATATTTCCTGATGAATTTCTATTTGGTGATAAGCACTTTTTAGGGTTGGCCTAATGGCCAGGTGTAGGTACCAAGTAAACTAAAATCTTGATATCACGGAAAGTAGCTCATAATGTATGGATATGTTTTAGTTTTTGTATTAAAAATAATTCTTACTAAATTTATAATGTGTTGTAGCATTCTTTTTTAAATCAGTACATTATTTAGTTTGTTTATATAAAACAGCAGTTTTTGACTAAGGAGTTCTTCCTTCCCCTCCCCACCATTCTGTTTTTTGTTTTTCTTAGTTTTGGCCTATACAGAAAATGAAGGTAACTTATCTTTGGATAAGTCCAAGTTTATACTGGAATATTTTGGGAAGAGGTGAAGCTGTTTTATGACCACAGATACATGGAGATGCCAGCTGGTCTTTATTAGTGGAAATATTTAGAAATTATCTGTCACTGAGCATTTAATTTAAAAGTCTGATCTTGTGTTCACTTTTAAGTTGCATATTCATTTACAAATTGCACCCATGATAAGGTTTCTCTAATTTTCTTGAGATTTTGATCTTTGTGTCTTTCCAGTGTCCTTATGGACCAAGTAGGTGTAATCACCTGTGTTCATTTATACCAAGTGCAGCAGCATCAGTTTAGCCTGTTATCAGACATTTACTATTATTGAATGTTTAATATTCTAGCCCCCTTGTTGATTTCGTAATCTACCGTATTTTTAGGACTATAAGATGCACTGGACCATAAGACACACCTAGATTTTAGAGGAGGAAAATAGGAAAAAAATTTTTGAAGCAAAAAATACGGTAACATATTTAGTAACCTGTGACCCTGCTCCACTCTCCCCCACCCAGTGAGCCAGGTAAGCTACAATCAGGCTATAAGACACCCCATTTTCCTCCCAAATTTGGGGGGAAGTACATCTTATAGTCTGAAAAATACGGTAATTAAGGAAAACGTGTCAACATTTTTCTTTTTCTGTAAACTGTATATTATGCTGAAAAGATAATTGTATTAAAAAGATTCTACAGATATTTGTGGATAAACCTATTTTACTTAATACAGGTATATCTGTATCTCTTTGCTATTTAAGATTATGCTTTAACACCAAATTGTTTCACTGGGCAAGAGAGAAGTGCTTTTACTGTTTAGACTTTTGAGAGTTTCTGTTCTGTTTCTAAAGAATTCCAGGACTGACAAATTAGTCTGCATATTAGACTAGCCGAGTAAATTCAAAACAAGTACAAACACATCCTAGTGAATTTTTAAAATTACAGTAAACATTCCTGCAACTATCTAATAATTCCAGTGATACTAATTTTTTTCCTGGAGCTATTGTGCTTACTGCTTGAATCATTCAATTGAGCATTATTTTAAATTAAGCCATTTTTTCCTCCATTCTTTCATTTTCTTGCCAGGATTACAAACCCAAGAGCAAGGCACTATGACAGAGATAATTATTTGTATCTGATCTTTTCAATATAGATGTCTACAGAATACTCTGAATTTGTTTTTTATTATAGCAGACTTTCAAATAATACACAAAATTAAAGTGTACCCTCACCCAGATTCCATAGCTGTCAACATTTTGCTGAACTTGCTTTATCTGCCTATACTTTTTTCTTAGAGTATTTTAAAACAAATTCATGAAATATCTCTAACAACAGATTTTATCACACCTAACAAAATTAATATCACCCAATATTTAGTCCATGTTTAAAATTTCCAGCTTGTCTCAAAAGTGCCTTTTTACAATTGATTGAAATAGGATCCAAATCACACATTCCATGTACTTAATGTATCCCTGAGGTCTATCTCTTAAGAGCCCCTCTCTCCACTCCCCTGTCCCAAGATTTTCTCTTCCATGCTGTTTTCACATTCTGGATTTGGCTTATTTTATTTTTTAACTTATATCTCTGTACTACATATGTTCTTTTTAAAAAAATTATATTTTATCAATTTTGCTATTACAGTTATCCCAATAGATTCCCTTTTATGCTTCTCCACTCAGTGCTCCCATCAGGCAATCCCCACACCATTGTTCATATCCATGGGTCATGCATATGTATTCTTTGGCTACTCCATTTCCTATGCTGTAGTTTAGATCCCCATGACTGTTCTGTAACTAGTAATTTGTACTTCATCCCTTCATCTTTTTCACCCATCTCCCCAGCCCCCCTATTTGGCATCCATCAAAATATCAAAATGTTCTTTGTATCTATGAATCTGTTTCTGTTCTACTTGTTTATTTTGTTTTTTAGGTTCATTTGTTGATAGATATATATATATTTGTTGCCATTTTATTGTTCATATTTTTTATTTTCTTAAAGAAGAACCTTTAACATTTCATATAATGCTTATTTGGTGGTGATTTACTCCTTTAGCTTTTTCTTGTCTTGGAAGCTCTTTATCTGTTTTTTGATTCTAAATGATGGCTTTGCTGGGTAGAGTAGTCTTGGTTGTAGGTCCTGACTTTTCAGCACTTTGACTATTTCTTGGCAAACTCTTCTAGCCTGCAAAGTTTCTTTTGAGAGATCAGCTGACAGTCTTATGGGAACTCCCCTGTAGGTAACTAACTGCTTTTCTCTTGCTGCTTTTAAGATTCTCTCTCTATTTTTAGACTTTGGCATTTTAATTATGATGTGTCTTGGAGTGGGCCTTTTGCATCCATTTTAGTTGGGACTATGTGCTTCCTGGACTTGTATGCTTTTTTCCTTTACCAAGTTAGGGAAGTTTTCTGTCATTTTTTCAAATGGGTTTCCAATTTCTTGCTCTCTCTCTTCTTCTAGCACCCTTATAATGCAAGTGTTGGTATGCTTGAAGTGGTCCCAGAGGCTCCTTACACTGTCCTCATTTTTAATGGATTTTTTTTCTTCTTACTGTTTTGCTTTGGGTGTTTTTGGCTTCCTTATATTCCAAATTGCTGGTCTGATTTTTGGCTTCATCCACTCTATTGTTCATTCCCTCTAAACTGTTCTTTATTTAGTTAGTGTATGCTTGATTTCTGACTACTACTTTTTTACAGATTCCATGCCCTTTTTTCTTATGCTGTTGAAGTTCTCACTAAGTTCACTGAGCGTCTTTATAACCAGTGTTTTGAACTCGGCATCTAGCAGCTTGTCTCCATTTTGTTTATTTCTTTTTCTGGAGTTTTATCTTTCATTTGGGCCATCTTTCTTTGACTTCACATTTTGGCAGCCTCTCTGTGTTTGTTTCTCTGTATTAGGTAGAGCTGTATGTCTCCCAGCCCTGGTAGAGTGGCCTAATATAGTAGGTGTCCTGTAGGGTCCAGTGGCACAGCTCCCCTATTACCCAAGCTGAGTACTAAAGATATGCCCACTGTATGGGTTGTATACACTGTCCTGTTTTAATTGAGCCTTAGTTGATGTTGACACATTCAAGGTCAGCTGCTGCCTGTGATGTGTCTGGGGTCACAGAGCATAAGCTACAAAATGATCTGCAGATGGCTGCTACATGTATTGGGCTTGGAGGTGTCCAGAAGAGGCCAAGCTGTGAACCAAGGCTGGCTGCTGCTAGTGCTGGACCTGGGGCAACTTAGTGAGAGGTAGGAAGGTGCAGGGGCTTGCTGAAGCCAAATGCTGCTTATTTGAGAGAATTTAAGAAAATCTGAAGCATGGACCAAGACAAGCCATTCATATGGAAAAGCTATTGGAAACAGCTTGTGTGGGCTTGCAAGCTGGGTGGGACAGAGCCTCAGGGAATCACTAGGATGGGGCAAACAGTGTGAGCCAGTTTGATGGAGTCTCAGATATGGTACCCACCTGCTGGCTCTGTGGTTCTGTGCGGGTAGGGCTCAGAAAAGGAACAATGGCCTCTGCCCACCTTTCTGTCCGGGAAAGCTGCTCCCCAGCACTCACCTTGGTTATGCCACATATTTTCTATAAATGTGTGATAGTTAGATCTAGATGGTTGATTACTTTTGGCAAGAATACTTTGTAAGTGGTAGTGGGTACTTCCTTTTTTTTAATCACATCATGAAGCCCAAAATGGCTAGTTGTCCCCTCTCAGTGACATTAGGGTTAATTGGAGGTTCAGATGTTAACCTTATTTGTATGCTACTAAGTTTTCTTTTGATCTTTCACTTAATAGTTTTAATATCTATTGAATGTTGATACTTCACTTTACTAGGGGTTTCAAATTAGTGATTTTCTAACCATATTTCTTCTGTCTTAATTAGGTTTTGTAATAAATACTTGAGGTCTTCAGCTATTATTTTCTGAAAGTTTGTTCAAGGAAAGCTGGAGAAATGCTTAATTTTAAAAAACACTTTATCATATGTTCACAAAAATAAGTTGGTGTGTCAGCAACCTCCAAAGGTGACCAATGAGACTTTTTTGGTTGTAGTTGTTTCTAACTAACTATCTTTAGGAACTCATGGATGGTTATGTATTTGATGTATTTTAGTCAATTACAACTATTGTTCTCACTTGATGCTCAAATTATTCAAGTTTGGCTTGGGTAGATGGGGAGGGGTTCCATGTAGTTGATACCTATATCATTTTTTTTGCATAACTCATATAGTCTGTGATAGCTTCCATACCTTCTACACAGCACATGCCAATATCATCTTGTATATGTTCTGCTCAGACCTGACATCATCCTGACCTTAGTGAGAATGTCTGTTGTAGTATAGTTCGCAACATCTTTGGTCTCAAGACCCCTTTACCCTCTAAAAAATTATTGAGGAATCCAAAGAGCTTTTGTTTATGGGAGTTATAGCTATTTAATTTTTGTATCAGAAATTAAAACTGAGAAAATTATGTGGTGTTAGTTAATTAAAAAATAACAGCAACAAACCATTATGTGTTAATACAATTTTTAAATGAAAAATAACCTTCAGAACAAAATGTAGTGAGAAGCATAGCGTTGTTTACATTTTTACAAATCTCGTCTTTGTAAGAGAAAAACTGCTAGATATTCAGATCTGTTTTTACATTTAATCTGTTGCAATACATTGTTTTTGTGGAAGTACTTAAGAAAATCTGGCCTCACATAGATATGTGGTTGGACAAGGGATAGGCGTTTTAACAATCTTTTCAAGTAATTACGGGTATTCTTTGATCCTACTCCAAAGCTTGACAGGTGATAGTTTCTTAAAAGTTGGTTGCAATGAAGAATCTTAAGCTACATCAGTGAAATTTTTGTACTCTATTACACTAAATCCATTATCTGTCTTGCACTTTGGACCATGTATGTACACACAGTTTTGCAACACCATGAACTTGTCATTTGGAAAATACCAGTTCTTTGAGTTACACAGATCTTGCAAATGTTGACACATTTCACTAAATGGTATCAAAAAGAAATCACAGTTTTAAACATCACTGTTGATCTTATCAGAAAAATTCTTAAGTATTGGTAAGCTGTCAAGCTTAGGATATTGAACAAAATTTTCTAAAATCTAATTTTTGCTTGAATGCTCGTACTTCAACAAATACTGAAGGTTGTTTTCTATGCGGTGACAGCTCACTTTATTAATTTTTGAGAAAATTGCTGTCAAATACTCTTGTCTGAAAAACTAGAATTTGGCTGCCAGTTGTTCTTTAAAAATGGTATTCCATGAAAAATGTACAACTTGTTTGCAGCTCAGTTGCACAAATGCTTTTCCTGGAGACAGCCATATGTTGGTATGTAGCGGATGTGCATTTCCTGTGCTTCCCATTTCTTCACCTAGACTATCGAAGATGTGTACCACATGTCAAGATTTAATAAAATAATTTTTACTACTTCATGAAGGGTATTAAGTAGAAATGACATTTCCCTGTACTATGAATATGTGTGATGAAGAATACAATGAGTACTCATCTAGCTTGGTGCCACTGCCTTGAGTGGGTTCAGGCACCAGAAATGTTGCCCCTACTGCTTTTGCATCACCAACGTGACTATTAACATAGCGAAAAGAGGAAATAAATAATGTTGTTTGAGCCCACAGACCATGTTTGAAAACTGCTGCTCTAGTGTTTCCCCATTATATCAGCCACTGATTTTTAAATTTTATTGGATTATTTTCATTTATATCAATGAGATATTAATTACTATCTTTAAGGCTTTTTAAAACCACAAATGCATGTTCAGTTTATCCATATTTTAAATCTGTGGAGATGAGCATATGTTTCCCTTTAGTTCTATTAATATGTTTAATTGTATTAATGGATTTCCTAATATTGAATCCCTTTTATGTTTCTGGAATAAGCACTGCTTGATTATGATAGATTATTGGATTCTGTTTACTATTTAAAAATTTATTTGCATTATTATTTATAAATGAGATTGGCTTATAATTTTGTTTTATTAAGCAATATTTGTCTGGTTTTGGAATCAATGTTAAATTTGCTTTATAAAAATGATTTAAGCTTTTTTTTCTATCCTCTGAAATAGTTTAAGTAGCATCTGCATCATCTGGTCATTAACGATTTGATAGATTTCTTTGTGAAACCATCTGAGTCTGGTGTCATTTGGCAGGGAAACTCTTATGACTTCATGTATTTTATTTTACAAACTTCGTTTGTTTAGAGTTTTTATCTCTATTAATGTCAGTTTTGGTGTATTTACCTAGAATGCTATTTATTTCATTTAGATTTTTTTAAATAAGATTTTCTCTTAGAGCTGTACAAAGTAGTCTCATGATTTAAAAAAATTTCATTTTGAGCTTGTTTCTTTTGTTTGTGTACTTGTGCTTTCTCCCCATCCTTTAAAAAGCAGGTTAAATATTTATATTTTGTTGATTTATTTTCTTTAAAAATATTTATTTATTTTTAGAGACAAGGGCAGGGAGGGAGTAAGAGAAAGAGGGAAACATCAATGTGTGGTTGCCTCTTGCATGCCCCGAACTGGGACTGCAACCCATGCATGTGCCCTGACTGGGAATTAAACCAGTGACCCTTTGGTTCTCAGGCCAGCACCCAATTCACTGAGCCACACCAGCCAGGGCTGATTAATTTTCGAAGAACCAGCTTTTTTGTTTCACTTATTTTCTATTTTTTAACTCAGCAATTTCTGTGTTATTTTTTACAAATTGCAATATAATTGACATATAACAGATACACAATGTGATTTGATATATGTATCTATATTGCAAAATGATCACCACAATAAATCTAATTAACATTAATCACTATACATAGTTACAAAATTTTTTCTTATGAGAACTTTTAAGATCTATTTTTTAGCAACTTAAAATATACAATACACTATTATTTACACAGTATATATTCGATACAGTATTATTTTATTTTTATGTATTTTATATATGTATATCCCTGCTTCTGGCAACCATCAGTCTTCTCTGTTTCCAGGAGCTCAGTTAATTTAAATAAAAATTTTTTTTTAAGACTTTATTTATTTTATCTTTAGAGGGGAAGGGAAAGAGAGAGGGAGAGAAATATCAATGTGTGGTTGCCTCTCATGCATCCCCTGCCGGGAACTGGCCTGCAACCCAGGCATGTGCCCTGACTGGGAATCGAACCACGATCTTTTGGTTCGCAGGCCCACACTCAATCCACTGAGCTACACCAGCCAGGGCTAAATAAAAATGTTTTAAAGATTGTACATGCAAGTACGATTGATCATATAGTATTTGCCTTTGACTTATTTTACTTAGTATAATGCCCTCAAGGTCTATTCATGTTGACACAAATGGCAGGATTTTCTTCTTTTTCTTATAGCTGGATAATATTCCACTGTGTATAGATCACATTTTCTTTATCCATTCATCCATCAGTAGATATGTAGGCTGTTTCCAAGTTTTGGCTATTGTGAATAATGCTGCAAGGAATGTGGGGGTGTATATCTTTGTGAGATAGTGTTTTTACTTCCTTCAGATAAATACCAAAAAATGGAATTTCTGGATCATATAGTGGTTTTATTTTTAATTTTTTGAGGAATCTATATTCTCTTTTAGTGGAGTAAAACATAGTGGCTGCACAAATTTACATTCCCATCAAGAATGCAAGAGGGTTCCCTTTTCTCCACATCCTTAGCAATACTTATTTTTTTTCTTTCTGACAAGAGCCATTTGAACAGGAATGAGGTGATACTCCCTTGTGGTTCTGATTTGCGTTTGTCTGATGTTTAGTGATGTTGAATACCTTTTCCTGTACTTGTTGGCCATTGTATGACTTTTTGGGAAGAATGTCTAGATCCTCTACCCATTCTTAAATCAAAAGTGTGTGTGTGTGTGTGTGTGTGTGTGTGTGTGTGTGTGTAACATACTCATTTTTAAATCATATTATATATTTGTTATTGAGTTGTATAACTTCTTTGTATATTTTGGTTATTAACCCTTTATCAGGTATGATTTGCAAATACTTTCTCCTATTCAGTAGATTGTCTTTTCATTTTGTTGATGGTTTTCTTTGCTGTACAGAAGCTTTTTAGTTCAATGTAGTCCTACTTGTTTATTTTTGCTTTTCTTTGCTTTTGGTGTCAAATCCAAAAAATCGTCACCAAGACAGATGTTAAGGAGCTTTTGGCCCATGTTTTTCTTCTAGGAGTTTTGTGGTTTCAGATCTTATGTTAAAATCTTTGATCCATTTTGGGTTGATTTTTATAATTAAGATTTTATTTATTTTTAGAGAGAGTGGAAAGGATGGAGAAAGAGAGGGAGAGAAACATCAGTTGATTGCCTCTTGCACACCCTCAACTGGTGAAGTGGCCTGCATCCCAGGCCTGTGCCCTGACCAGGAACTGAACCTGCGAACCTCTGGTTTGCAGGCCGGCAGTCAACCCACAAAGTCACACCAGCCAGGGCAATTTTTGGTTGATTTTTATGTGTTCTCTAAGATAGTGGGCCAGTTTCATTCTTCTGCATGTGGCCGTCCAGTTTTCCCACCATCGTTTATTAAAGAGAGTATCCTTTTTCCATTGTATGCTCTTGGCTCTTTGTCACAAGCTAATTGACCACATATGCATGGGTTTATTTCTTTTTAAGTAAGTTTTTCAAAAATTTTATTCACTGATTTTAGAGAGAGAAGGAAAGAGAGAAACATTGATTTGTTGTTCCACTTATTTATGCATTCATTGGTTGCTTCTTGTATGTGCCTGGACTGGGTATTGAACCTACATACTTGGCGTAGCGGGTTGATGCTCCACCTACCTGTTGCTCGTGTTGCCTGGCTGTTACTGGTAGCTCCTGCCCTTCTTTGTTCCTAGCCATCTCTAGACATCTCAGCTTTGCTGGTCTCTGGGTAGGGTAAAACTGAAGTGGATTCTTCAGGCAGTTCTCCAAAAGGGGAAGCTCACCCTGCTTTCCTTTTACTATTGTGGAGAACTCTTCTGCACTGGGGAGTTCCCTTTTAGGGAGTGGGATGATTCAGGCAAAAATGAAACTTTTTCCTACAATTTTTGTGTGGTTATTCTCAGGGTTTTTTTTTTGTTCCACTATGTTGTTTGAAGCTTCTTAAGTGGACTCCTGAGCAATCCCGGAGCTATTTTCATTCATGGATAGGTGTCTAATTGTTGTTCTTTGTGTGAGACAGAAGCTTGAGTCTATTTTGCCTTCTTGATGATATCACTCACGTTCAGCCCTTACAAAATTTCACTCTAATCCTGCAACCTTGTTATAATCACTTATTAGTTCCAGGAGTTTTGTCAATTTTTTGTTGCATTTTCTACATAGACCATCATGGCAACTACAAACAAAGACAGTTTTATTTCTTCCTTCCCGACATATATATCTTTTATCTCCTTTTCTTATTTTACTACATTACCTAGAATTTCCAGCATAATGTTGAAAAGCAGTGATGAGAAGGAACATTCTTGCCTTGTGCTTGGTCTTAGTACCTGGAAAGCTTTGAGTTTCTCACCATTCGGTATGTTAACTTTAGATTTCTTTGTAGATATTCTTTGTCAAGTTGTGGAGGTTCCCTTTTATTCTTCATTTGCTGAGAGTTTTTATCATGAGTGGTACAGTCATCCCTCGCTATACTGTGGTTCACTTATTGTGGCTTCATTGTATTGCAGGTTCTTTAAAAAAGTATATCTAATTCTGAATCATGGAGTTTTCGCTATATCGCGGAATTTTGTGGTATATAGGTATTTATATAATATTTATTATTTTAGTTATTTTTGCCTAAAAATTTAAAACAATATAAAAATATAAAAAATGTTAATGCAAACATATTAAAAGAATATTACATTGAAATAAAATACAGTATGTATTTAATCAGCATACAAATACCATACTGTACATAATGGAAATGCAGTACGCCAGTACCGCTTGTGCAAGTTTGCCAACGTGAGATTGTACACGGAGCACTATTGGCTGATGGAATGGAAGGTGACCAACCACAGCACTGTGTTCTGTATCCTGGGCGCTGATTGGCTCAGTGACCGTAGCATCGGTCTGTTTGCTCTCCTGCACTGTGCCCATATGCTTAGCATCTGTCCTTGTCCACTTCACATCGACCTCTGATTGCTGCGCATATTGTTGCTCTGCGGTGTTGTGTTTTTGTGAAATTTTCATAAAAGCTTGAATTTATTGCAAGCCCTACAATGCCACCCAAACGTTCTGCACCATCTAAGGCTTTTGGCAGTGAACCCAAGCACCAGAGGAGTATGCTTACCGTCAAAGAAAAGGTGGAACTTCTCAACATGTTAAAGAGAGGCAAAAGCTATGCAGCGGCTGTAGGCTGCCATTACGGGACCAGTGAGTCTACTATTTGCTACATAAAGAAAGATGAGAAGAATATTAGGTCTACGGCAACAATGACTTTTAACAAACTATAAAGAGGGTGGTCACTTCCCGCAATAAGGCCATTGTGAGGATGGAGTCTGTGGATAAATAACTGCAGGAAGAATATCTCGCTGGATACCAACACCATCCGGATGAAGGCCAAGAAACTGTATGATAGTTTCACGGAAAGCACAAAATGAACATTCATGACGGTGACAAGGATGAAGACGAGGACGACGATGCAGAAGCAGGACCACCAGACCAACCCCATTCAGTGTCAGCAAGGGCTGGTTTGACAAATTTCAGAGACACTTTGGACTCAAGAGCATTTCTCTGCATGGAGAAGCTGCCTCTGTGGATAAAAAGCAGCGCCATCAACTTCCCATAACTATGTTCATCACTCGGATGAAGAGATCAGTTATGCCTACGCCTTTAGCGGAAATAGAAGTTACAGCCCAGGACGAAGATACTGCACCACCTGATGAGGCGCCTGATGAAGTGATGCCTTCAGAAGAGCTGTAATGCTCTTCTTGGCTGTGCATTCATCTCATCGTCATCACCTTCAGCGCTATCAGTGCTGCACAGCCCATAATTCATGATCTTCATCATTCAAGTTGTACTATACTTCACTGGTGAGTACCCATATAGAATTTTACATGTTGTTAAAATTAGGTAGGCTTAAGAGTGTAGAACGTATTTAAGAGCATATGAAGTATTTATAAGAGTGTGGGAAAGGTTAATAAGAGAGTGGGAAAGGTTTGTAGGAGTGTGGGTAGGGTTTATAAAGCCTTAAAATATATATAAATAATAAAATAAATATAATGCTGCTCCTTCATGGATTTTCACCTATTGTGGGGGTCTCAGGATTGGAACTCCTGCGATAGGTGAAGGATCACTGTATTGGATTTTGTCAAATGCTTCTTCTACATCTATTGATACCATCATGTGATTTTTCTTCTTAAGCCTGTTGATGTTATGGAATGCATTAGTAGATTTTCAAATGTTCAACCAGCTTCCCACACCTGGGATAAATGCCATTTGGTTGTAGTATATAATTATTTTTATGCATTAATGGGTTTATTTTGCCATGTTTTGTTGAGGATTTTTGCATCTGTGTTCACAAGGGATATTGGTCTATGCTTTTACTTGTAAAAGCATTGTCTGGTTTTGGAAATAGGATAATGCTGGCCTCATAGAATTCACTAGTGAACCCATTTGGGCTGAATGCTTCACTACTTAGAAGGTTATTAATTATTGACTCAAATTTCTTTAATAGATACAGGCCTATTCCAACTATCTACATATTTCCTTTTTGTGAAATTTGGCAGATTGTGTCTTCCAAGGAATTGGTCCATTTTATCTAGGTTATTAAATTTGTGGGCATAGAGTTGTTCATAATATTTCTTTATCATACTTTTAATGTCTGTAGGATCTGTAGTAATTTACCCTCTTTCATTTCTGATATTAGTAATTTATGTCTTCTCTCTTTTTCTTAGCCTGGGTAGAGCCTTATTAATTTTACTGATTTTTTTTCAAAGAACTAGGTTTTGATTTTACTGATTTTTCTCTATTGATTTCCTATTTTCACTCACATTGATTTCTGCACTAATTCTTATTAGATAGTTTTTTCTTACTTTGGATTTTATTCTTCTTTTTCTAGTTTTCTAAGGTAGAAGCTTAGATTATTGATTTTAGTTTTTTCTCCTTTCTAAAATACACATTCATGACTATAGATCTCCCTGTAAAGCACAACTCTTGCTGCATTCCACAAGTTTTTGTGTTATTTTCATTTTAATTTAGTTCAAAATTTAAAAAATTCTCTTGATATTTTTTTCTTTGACTCACTTGTTTAGAAGTGTGTTATTTAACCTCTATGTATTTTAGGATGGTCCAGCTATCTTTCTGTTATTGACTTATGGTTTAATTCCATGTGGTCTGAGAGCAGAGATTGTATATCTGTTCTCTTAAACTTATTAAAATTTGTTTTATGGCCCACAATATGATCTATCTTAGTGGATGTTCAACATGAGCTTGAGAAGAATGTGTAATTTGCTTTTGGATAAAATTGTCTATAGGTGTTAATTATATCCTCTTGATTGATGGTGTTGTTGAATTAAATTATGTCTTTACTGATTTTCTGCCTCCAGATCAGCCCATTTCTGATAGAAGGATGTTGTAAAATAATAGAAAAAATATATGTTGGTCTTTGTCCCTGGTTCCTGGCATAGTGCTCCTAAAACCCTTGTAATTTCCTAAGTGACAAGAACACTAGGAACAACTTTTATTTTGTTATTGTAATATTCTAATGTCCTAATGTGCTAGGAGCATCTTTGATTTCAGCTCCTGACACAACTTCTAAATCCCTTGGAATTTATTTCCTCGTTGATAGGAGTGTATACCTTTCAATTTATTTGGGCCTTTTAAAAAAGTCTTTAGCCATATGTTGAAATATTTTTCATAAAAGTCTTTCCTACTTTTCTTAGAATTGCTCCTAGAGACATTATAGTTTTTCATGCTATTTAAAGTTTTATCTAATTTGTTATTACTGAATTATGAAAATACTATTGATTTTATGTTATCCTGACATCTAGAAAATTGATTGAGCTTTCTTATTTTTCTAAGTTTACCTGTTTATACTATTTTACTTTGTATATTGACAGTTATGTGGTATCCAATAAAAAATTTCATCTCTTTATTTAATTTTTTTGCCTTGCTACACTGACTTTTCCAGAATAACGACAGCAACAAATTGTATTGTGCTGTGCCTGGCTTTAGTGCATCAAATATTTTATAAGTATTATGTTTGTCACAGGGTTTTTTGTTGTTGTTAGATAACTGTATTGTTTTGGTATGCTAACTTTTAATAAAAATATGAATAAACAATTTCACTCTATTGTCTTCTAGCTTATATGGTGTTTCAACAAGATGGCTGTTACGATTTTTATATTTATTTTTCTCTAGGAATGAGTCCCCTTCCCCCTTTGCTGACTTTAAGATTTTCTCTTTGGTTAGTGTGTTCAGAAATTGAGTATGATATGTCTGTCTCTGGCTTGAGTGTTTATCTTTGTTGGTGGTTTGGGTCTGTAGTTTGATGTATGCTATTAATTCTGGAAATTTTTAGTCATTATTCCTTCAGATATTTATTCTATCCCATTCTCTGTCTTTTTTCCCTTTTGGAATTCTAATGGCACATTTGTTAGATCATTTGATTTTCTCTTACAGTTCTGTTTTTATTTTTTACTCTCTTTATCTTTCAGTTTGAATATTTTCATGTAATTGGTTTTTTTCCTTAGCTCTATTAAGTGTGCTGATGAGGCTGTTGATGACTGTCTTGACCTCTATTACTGCTTTTCACTTCTAGCATCTTCATTTAATTTTTTTCTTACAATTTCGATCTCTCTGTTGAAATTATTCATCTGACATTGATGTCCATCTGACAGTGATGTCCATTTCCATTGAAGACTTTGGCATATTTTAATAATTATTTTAAGTTCCCTACCCAATAGGGAACTTAACATCTGTGTTGTGTATGAGTTTGGTTTTGTTGAGCATTGTGGAGTGTTTTCCCTTGTTTTTTTTTTTTTTTTTTGTGTGTGTGTGTGTGTGTATACCACTTTCCCAGTGATTTTTTTCTTTTATAGGGAAGATGGAGAAGAAGAATCTTGCAGTGCTCCATGGCCTTCCTGCAGCAGCTGTTCTTCCCCTCTCGTAAGACTGTACCATTAAGGATGCTTTCTCAGGACTGTTGCCATCATTTTTGGTGAGTACTCATTGGAATCTGTAGGGAGCAAAGCCTCTGAGTGTTGTGAATTCTCCTTATATCTGAAACCTTCAGGGTCCTGTGCTGTTACCAGCCAATACTCAGCCTCTACCAATTTGTTAACAATTGTAGGAATGCTTCTTACTGGTGTTCAACTGCCCCAAGTAAACAAATTCTTGTATTCTGTCTCCCTAAAGGCATTGTTTCTCCTCAGATTTTGGTTTAGTTGGCATTTTCTCAACTTCAACTCTCTGATGGATCCAGGAAAAATCGTTAACTTGCAGATTGTTCAACTTTTTTTTAATTGTAAGGGTGGCAATGACATTCTTTCTAGCTCTTTTCTAGCTCTCTGCACCCAAGTAGAAACCAGGAACCTGGTCCTCATTTTTAACCCTTAATATCTGTACTGGTAGGATGACTATTTGTTCTGGTTTAGAGCAGTATAATTATTAATAGCATCCTCTTTACACTCAAGATTTTCTTTATTTAAATGATAAATTATATGATTACCCTATCCTTGAAAATATTACATAATTAAATATCATCAGGAGCATATGTTAAGTTTGGATGGATTTGTTTATTCTAGATAAAAATATTGAAGATTATTTTAGTGATATTCAAAAGGACATGGGGAGAAAATGTGTAAATGAAAGGCACATCAACTACAGTGTGTAGACTTTGTTTGGATTATGTTTTAGTCCAAAAGGATTTTTTTTTTTAGACAATCAGAGACATTTGAACATGGGGTAGATTTTAGAAGATATTAAAGAATTACTGTTATTTTGTTCACTATTACAATGATATTATAGTTATTTGAATAAGGTTTTTAAAGAGTCTTATTTATTGGATAAACTCTTATGTATTTGGATGTAAAATGTATGACAGTGGGAATTTATTTAAAAATACAAAAAATGTGAAGGGAGAGAGAAATGTGATAGATAAAAAGAAGAAGAAGAAAATGTTGTTAATTACTGAAGCTAGGTGATAGGTACATGCAGGTTTATTGTTTTATTTTCTTACCTTTATTGTATTTTTTGTCAGTTTCCTTAATAAAAACTTGTTTAAAAAGGGAGAAAAGTATATATTCAGGAACCTTTTTCTTTTTTTAAAAAGGTAATTATCCTACGCTTTAAACTGATAAAGAGGAATTCTTTTTCTAGTGGCAGATCAGAGGCCATGGCTCAAAGTTTATTTGAAAACGTCCTGTGCTTCAGTGATTCCATAGCAAACCTGATAATCTGCGATATAATAGGTACAAGGAGAAAAAAAAAACCAAGTGAAACGCCATAGTTTCCGGGCAGTTCAGCGCTGCAGACCCACTCTGGACCAGGAAGGGGGAATGAACCTTGCAGATGTCTTTTATTCCTGACTCAACTTACGCCTATTTTGTACAAACTTATCTTAGAAGGGATACACTCTGCTTTCCTTCCCTTTTATCCAGGTTCTCATTGTCCCTCCATTGTCCTTTGTTCATAATTTAGAGAGACGAATGTCTTGGGAAAAGGAGTAACAAGGCTATAAACTCCATGGGGGCAAGGACTATTCACTGTTTTGAACTGAATATACACCTAGTACCATTACTGGCACATGAAAGGCATTACATGAATATTGGATGAAGAAATGAATAAATTCACATTTGCTGCTTGCCACATAGAAGGAACCTCATAAATACTGTATTTGTTGAATTGAGTTGTGAATGACAGAACTGAAAAGAGAATTTTAGAGTTTTTGTCCATTTAGTGCCAGAGATGTCCAGCTGAGCAGAATCAGACAATGAGACATCTATGAACAGGCAAAGGAAGCCGAAATGAAATGCACCTTCATTTAAAATTAAAAGAGCAATATACAGTTACATACATGCCATTTTCCTTCAAATATATTTGTGGACATGATTAGAAGAGGACATTCATTCTCTCCTCCCCTGTAGAAGTCCTCATGCTATAGTTCTGCAAAGAAATCAGGAGACCTTGTGATATCCTGTCCACAAAAAGTTGGAATGACAGGTACCTTTAAATAAACAGGAGCAATTAATCATAGTGCTGCTTGTTTTGATGAGCATGCAAGAGTGACAAGTTAATAATAAACCTAGCTCATACAGGAAAGGTGGCTAAGGAGGTGCTGTCGGTTAATTTACATCTTTGGATGGCACTGAAGATTTAATAATCTCCTTGCCTCATACATCAAACTAATACTCCTGAGGCAGAAAAGCAAACCATTTCAAACTGTTAATCTGAGAAGCAATAAGATCCTGTCTTAGGTCACAAATAAATTGAGTTGTTGGACCCCTAGAGTGTATGATTTATTCAGATTCCAAAGCCACTCAGGACCCCTGGGAACTTTGGCTGCAAAACCAGGCAAGCCGAGAACACCATGGGAATTGCCGATCTAATCAGATAGTCTAGACTGAGGGCAGTAACTGATTTTACCTTAGACCTCCACGATAACTTATTGAACCTTTTATGTCGACTACAAATAGATTATAGAATATAGATATATATGAATTTGAAATTCACTTTGAAATGATTGCTCTTAGTTGGAATTGTAACCATCTTTCTGCTTATGTAGTATTTCTTAAAATATCAAAAGCTATTTTGAAGTTTTTACTTTGTAAGTGTAGGATTTTTTTTTTCTTTTCACACTGTATACCCCCTTCAGTGCTCACAGCCCACACATAAGGAGGCTGGGCAATGGTTCGAGGTTGCAGTTTACTCTGGCATGGGTACATTATGAGAGGCCCACAGGGAAGGGCCCAGTAAGTGTAGGATTTTAACCTGGGTAGAGAAATTGGGATACAGAAAGGGGAACTAACTCTTCATGGCCTGATGAGCCACTTGTGAATCCTAAACAATTCCTAGATTTCCATCTTTTCACTTCTTAAGTAGCCAAGCTATAGGGTGTATTGAATTTATTAATTTGGAAAAATATCCTCTTATTGATGCTAATATATAAAATAACATATTCCTGGTTTAAAGAATGGGCCACAGCGGTCTTGGAGAAAGAAGGAAGTAGAGTTATGTGCGTTAGCAGTATGTCTGTGTACATTCAATACTCTAGTTTGTCATGAAATAATTTTTATAAAGGAAATAGATGATAAAATATGATTTCTGCTCATTTTTTACTAATGCTGCTTGTAATTTCAACTAAATCATCTGTGATATTTAATCAATGTTATAGGAAATGAAAAAAACAGCCTAAGTGGTGCCATATTCTCGCCCTCCTCTCCCTCCCTCTAGCCCTGGGGCTCTAAATCACAGCCATAAATTAGGGTTGCATTTTGTCATGTCTTCCAAGGGCGAGCTGACTGGCATAGAATGAGCTTCAGACTATTAATAGCACATCTATGAACTTAGCAGTTAAGAAAACACATACCATCCCAGGTATACCTGGGTTGCTTCTGTCCATTTTTCTCGGAGAAAGGCTATTTTCTCTTGGGCAGGAGTTCAGGCTGGGCCAGGTGGGAGAAGCCTTGGAAAATCTTTCTCTTCCAGTAATTTACTTGGCAAACATCCATCGACTGCCTTAGGTCCTGGGGATGTAAAGGTCATATAAAGGACAGGGGTAAAGGGCACTTTATTGGTTTCCTATTGCCACTGCAAGAAATTACCACAAATTTAGTGGCTTAAAAACAACACACATTTATTATCTTCCTGTTCTGAAGGTCAGAAGTCTAAAATCAAGGTATTGGCCAGTGTATGTTCCTTTGGGGACTCCAGGGGAAAATCTGTTTCCTTGCCTTTTCCAGCTCCTAGGGGCCACCTTCATTCCTTGGTTCATGGCCCCTTCCTCAAATTACTTCACACTCTTCTGTTGTCACATCTCCCACTTACCTCCCTCTTGTGATTACAAGGAGGATTCTGATGATTACATTGAGCCCACCTGGATCATCCAGGAAAACCTCCCCACCTCAAAACCTTTCATTTAATCACAACTATAAAGTCTTATTTTCCATATAAGGTAACATACACAGGTTCCCAGAAGTAGGAAGTGGACATTTTTGAAGGGGCTATTATTTAAAATAGGACAGAATTTGACATTGGACAGCTCTGTCACTCTCTACCTTAATATGATTATTAAGTAAGTTTCTTAAACTTTCTTAATCTCAGTCTTCTTATCTGGGAAATGGAGTAAATAATAGCCATCTTATAGGTTTGTGTGAAGATTAAGTGCCTGAAAACAATAAATACCATATCTGACACATATTATTAGTTCAATAAGTGGGAATTTCATGAATTAGTGTTCTTACTATCCAGTGGTGAAAGGGCACAGCCTCTCCTCTGAGGACTTCTAAGTCTAGTGGAAAAGAGAAAAAGGTAAATAATTATAAGTCAGGCCACAAGGATCCTTCATGCATAACTTCAGTTTTTTGTAGATAATCACCTAACACTTGGATTTGAGGTGAAGAAAAGCAAAACATGCAAGGTTGTCTGAGGCTATAGGTGACATGAAATGTCAGGTCCTGGAAAGTTGTGTATTTTTATTTTGATGAAGTCATTTTTTTTTCTTTTTTAGAAAAAAACTATTTCCTGGGCTTGAAATGATTATGTTAACTCTCTTGGGCTTAGGATAGATGGCCCTTAACAAAGTAGGGCCTTGGAGGGCCAAGACTGCATTACATGGTGAAAGGAAAGGATAATGGAGTTCTGTAAGAGAAAGGTGAAGGTCTTCCTGCTCCTCCCCCCTCCCCTGGCTTTGATGTTCACACCTTCCCTCCCCCAGTGGTGATAGTGCTTATCTGATTGGAAACACTCCACGACTCCCTGGACCAGGTTTGTTAGTGAACGGGGTCCCTGTGTGTGAGGAAGCCAGCACTGTGGGTGGGCATCATCCATGTGCCTCTCCCGTCTACGTGGCTTCAGTAGTGAGGACCAGGGTCCGCTCTGCCTTCTGTGACTTGGCTGGCCTGAGCACACCTGCTCCTGTTCTTTCTGTCTTCTTCCCTCATCTTCTCTGACCCTTCAGCAGCCTGTGACAGACTCTTCCTTTGGCTTCCGGAGCACCTCTTTTTTCTGTCTTCTTGCTGTCTCATGTCCACTCCTTCTCAGTCATCTCTGTTGGGTCTTCCTCGTTTCTCTGACTTAATATTCAAATTTGCCAAAGTCAATTCCAAGACCTCATCTATTTTCTGTCTCTAATCATCCTATTCTTATGGATTTAAATACTACCTATATATTTGATGATGCTGGCGTTAGTTTTCCATTGCTCTGTAACCAAATGCATAAACTTAGTGGCTTTAAAAAAATACTAATTATCTTTCAGTTCGTTAGGTTAGAAATTTGGCAGGGCTTCATGGGGCTAAAACAACCTGTCAGCAGGGCTGCATTCCTTTCTAGAGACTGTAGGGGAGAATCCCTTTTTCTTTCTTTCTTTTTCTTCTTTCCTTTTCAGCTTTTAGAGGCCTGCAGCGTTCCCTAGTTTGTGGTTCCCTTCCCCTGCCCTTAAGGCCACCACTGTCTTACCTGTCTGACCCTCCTTTCTTCCTCAGCTCTCTGTCTTTCACCACAGCTGAGGAAAGGTCTCCGCTTTTAATAACCTATCTGATTGGATTGGGCTCACTCTTATAACCCAGGATAGTCTCCTCATGTTAAAAACCATACCCTTAATCACATCTGTAGCCTTTTTTTTTTTTTTTTTTTTTTTGCCATGTAAGGTAAGATATCCACAGGTTCTGAGGACCAGGTCACGGACACCTTTGCGGGGAATGTTCTGCCTGCTACGATGCCCAAATATATGTCTCCAGCCTAGACCCTGCTCCCAGTCGCCAGAACCAGATACTCAACCACCTGTTTGATGTCTCTCTTTGGATGTGTAAGAGACATCTCAAACCACATTTGTCCAACTGTGCAACTTTCCCAAAACTGTTCTCATCGTGTCGGTTGATGGAACCACCCTTTAAGTTGCTCAGGCCCAAACCCTAAGGATTATCCCTGGCTCCTCCTTTGCACCTATGTCTAGTCCTTCATCAGCTCCTGGTGGCTCTACTTTTACAGATATCCAAAATATGACTGCTTGTCACCTCCTTCACTGCTATCACCCTCGTCTTCACCCCCATTTCCTCCCTTCCAGATTACAAGTGCTGCCTGATTGGTTTCTGTGTGGCTAAGCCTTGCTCCCCTCCCTTCTGTCCTCAACATGGCAGCCAGAGTGATCCTAGTAAAACATAAACTGGGTAAAGTCATTCCTCTTTCCAAAAATCACAGATGATTTTCCATATCATTTAGAGTAAAAGCCCAAGTGCTTAATTAAGGTCCCAGGTGGTCTGTCCCCTTCGACCTTTACATTACTTCTTTAATCTCTCCTTTCTTCACCTTGGTCATTCCACTCCAGCCATGGTAGCCTCCTTGTTGCTTCACAAATATTCAAAGCACGTTCATACCTTAGGATCTTCATGCAAGCTGTTTTCTCTGCCAGGAAATCTCATCTCCCAGAAATCCACATGGCTTGTTCTCTTGCTTCAAGTGTTTGCTCAGATGTTACCTTCCCAGTGGGGTCCACACTGAAAACCTTTATTTAAAATTGTATCTTTCTAGCCCTGGCTGGTGTGGCTTAGTTGGTTGGAATGTAGTTCCATAAACCAAAAGGTCACCAGTTCGGTTCCTGGTCAGTATACATGCCTAAGTTGTGGGTTTGGTCCCCAGTCTGGGCACCTGCAAGAGAACAGATCAATGTTTCTCTCTCACATTGATGTTTCCCTCCCTTTCTCTCTCCTTCCCCTCTCCCTAAAACCAATAAGCATGTCCACAGGTGAGGATAAAAAAATAAAATAAGATGGTATCTCCTTTTGCATTGCCATTTCCTGCTTTGTTTTTCTTGTACTTCATAATTTACTTATTTATCTTATGGTCTATGTTTCCCCCACTTAAAAGTGAGCTCCATAAAGGCAGTTTATTCCTCTTTTGTTCACTGTTGTATCCTCGGTACCCATAAAAGTGTTTGTACATAGAAGGTACAATTTGTTGAGTGAATGCATGGATTCCCTTTGGCATCGGTGAGTGGTTTTGGGGGCTAGCATTTCTTACATTGGAAGAAAGAAGATTAAACTTGAGTGTTGGGAGACTAGAATGAAGACTACAACATCGGCCAGCTCTAGCTTTAGGATAAGATACTTCTGGAAATTGAACTACTTACTACTTTTAAATGTTTCTGTTAGAGAAATAAAACAAACAGGTAGACTCATGGATCTGTCTCTCAGTGCCTAGGATAAGAAAAGTTATAATAAACTTAATCATTGTGATATTGTGACATAATTAGAAATATATATTTGATCTTCATCCCAGGTTCCTGGCAGAGTTTCTAAAACCCTTGGAGTTTCCTGAGTGATAGGGAACATCTGTTATTATTCAAGCTCCATTCAGCCATACTTGAGTTTATGCTAATGAGGTTACTCTGGAAAGGCGAAGTCTGGTTGTCCCCCGAAGTAGCCGCATGATTATTAGAAGGTTGGAACTTCTAGCACCCACCTTCTTGGAGGAAAAAGGGACTGGAGTTTGAGTTTAATCACCAGTATCTAATGATTTAATCAATCATGCCCAGGTAATGAAGCTTACATAAAAACGCTAACCAAAGGGGTTCAGAGAGTTTCTGGGATGGTGAACACAGCCACATACCCAGAAGGTGACACACCCTAACTCCAGGGGGGCAGAAGCTCCTGTACTTGGGACCCTTCCAGACTTTGCCTTCTGTACCTCTTTGTTGGGCTGTTCATCTGTGTGTCCTAATAAACCAGTTCATATAAGCCAGTATTTCCCTAAATTCTGTGAGATGTTATAGCAGGTTATCAAAGCTGAGGAAGGATTTCTGATGTAAGGGAGGTAATAAAAGGATCAGAATACCCCTCCCCAAACACCTTCTCCACATGCCGTCTAAGAAGCAGGTATTTGTAATGTCCGGTTAGTTTGACTTCAAGTGTCCTCATGTTGGTTTGCTCTTCCTCTCAGAAGGAGTCCAAAGTTGGTCAGATATTTGAGGGAGAAAAAAGTGACAAAATGACAAATTTCAACAGGGGTTAGGAAAACAGGGTGTTCTGAATTTTTTTGCTCATTTTAAAAAAGAATTAAGTAAGAAGGAAGAATTCTCCTCTGAGTTTTTCAAGGTCCAAAAATTGATTCCTAGTTTGGGGCAGGAAGTGTGAACGATGAACCTGGTGCATTTTCTTACACAGAACTCAGGAACACCAGTGACTTCTGTGGTTGGAGTAGAAGGACTCAGGGAAATTGGAGCATCAAAAAAAAAATCTCTACAATTGGTTGAAGTACATGGAATACAAAAGTATCTTGGTTCAAACTGATACCTTAAAAATTGTCATTGGATATTGCTGTGGCACCAAATTATTACTGAAAATTAATATAGGTACAGAATCAAGCAGTTATTCTATCTTGCATATGTGACCTATATTTAGGGAAAAATAGCTGATGAGGAAAGTTATTTGTTGTATAATTTTTTCTTATTTTGAGACAATCTCAAACTTACTAAAAATGCCTAACATATTATAGTGAATGGCTTTATTTTCCCAGGCTATTTGAAAGTTACTACCCTGACGCCCTACCACCCCTGAATACCCAACACCTGAAGTACTTTGTATTTCTCATAAGTGAGGACACTCTCTTAGATAGCCACAATGTAGTCATCAGAATTAAGAAATTAACATTGATGTCTAGCCATCCTAATAACATCTTTTATAGCAACAGGGTCCTGTTCAGAATCACGTGTGGCATTTAATTGTCACGTTTCTTTAATCTCCTTCATTCTGGAGCAGTTTCTCAAGATCTGACTTTCATGACTTAGACATTTTTGGAGATCACAAGTTCATTATTTTGTAGACTGTCCTTCAAATGGTTTTGTTTGGTGTTTCCTTGTGATCACATTCAAGTCATGCATTTTTTGGAAGGAATATGACAGAATTGAAGCTGTCTTCTTCCTTTTGCAACTTGTTGTCAAGTGATCAGTGAAGGATATTCACTTTGGTCCCTTGATTAGGTTGGGGATCTATCAGGCTTCTTCACTGTGAAATTAGTCTTCTGTCTTTTTAATTAATAAGTATCTTATGAGGAGGTACTTCGAAAATAGTTAAATATGCTGTTATTCATCAAACATTAATTTTATTCATTTATTTATATCCATGAATTCATGGATTGTCATTTTATTCAGTGGGTTATAATCTATTACTATCATTATTTATTTTGCTGCTCAAATTTCTCAGATCAGAAATGCAGGCTCCCCATCAATTTGGCCTTTATGTCTGTTGGCATGCCCCACCGTTCACTGAGGACGTCCTTACTTTCTGGCACAAGATGTCCCAAGCACATCTTGTACTTTCCTTGCTCTAACCCTTGCCCCAGCCATTTTTCCTGCTTCTTCTCAGTGGAAAATGGTTTTTAGAAACCATGATCAGGTGTTACTGCTATTGGGTATCACTGCTCCCAACCCCTCCTGTCCTCCTGGTGGGTAGGGAGCCAGGGAAAGTACATGTATGTGTGTGCGTAATGCAATGTATGGACCTTGCTTTGTATTTGGATTCAATTGACATTTTGAGACAATAGGGGAAATTTTATAGGGACTTGAAATTACATGATACTGAGGACTTGTAAATTTTATGTGATGAAGACATTTTTATTATGTTTAAAATTTGTCTTTTCTGAGAGAGGAAACTGATATAAGTGAACTCTACCTTCAAGGGGTTTAAATGAGAAAATATAGGCAGAAAGGGCTATCTAAATAATTTACTATTCCCTATATATGTATATACTAATACATGCCTGCAGATACACACATACAAATATATAACTTGACATTAAACTCGAGCTTGGTATATAAGTAGCTGGAATCTCAGCCCTCTATGGCCAATGTCTAGAGTTCAAGTAATCCAAAAGCTCCTTGTTGAAATAAACTTGTATCACTAGCCCCATTTTATAAGGCCCAGATAGGGTTTTTTTCCACATTTTATTTTTATTTTTTATTGAATTTTTTTGGTGACATCAATTAGTAAATTATTATAGGTTTCAGGTGAACAATTCTATAACACATCATATGTATAATGTATTGTGCATTCACCACCCCAAGTCAAGTCTCCTCCCATCACCATTATCTCCCCTCTACCCTCTTCCACCTCCCCTTACCCTCCTTTCCCTCTGGTAATCACCGTACTGTTGGCTGTATCTATGAAGTCTTTTTCTTAATTCCTTCCCCCTTTTCACCACCCCCACAACCCCCTTCCCCTTTGACAGCTGTCAGTCGTTCTCCAAGACCCAGATACGTTTTGACCGTGTCTGGAGGAGACTTGTCTCCTGACCTCCAGTTTGGTGCATGTGTCTTTGGGATATGTATCTTAACCCAACGACAGAACTGATAATTGGAGCTATCATGATATATTCTTAGCTTTGGTTCAGTTTGTATGACATTTAATGTTATTTAGGACCAAATGCAAAATCTGTCCTTCATACTCCTGTCCGTGAACTATTGCTGGTGTGACAGGAGATGTGGACACAGACATAAGGACTTGCCTCCCTCACTGGATAGGGGAGCTGGCCTCTGGCTCCCACAGCTGTTCCCTGTTGGAATTATCATAGTTCCTGGATGCTCTTTGACATCCTGAGCAGCTGCAACACCAAGTAATTTAGTGCAAAATAACCCATTAATTAATCTTTTTGTTATTGGATATTTTAGTCACTTGTGCCTTGGTTCATATTGTAAATGAGGTGAGAAGTGGCGTGACTCTTGATTGTCATGCAAACTCCCAACATTATGGTCATCCTGCCCACCTCATCAGTTACCCCTGGGGAGCTCCAGAGCCCAGAAAGAAGAGCCACAGTATTAGGAGGTGGGGACACCAATAGTCTTCAGGTTATACACAACTTCTTCAACCCTGGCGGAGATGCCACCTTTGTCTCCTGCTGCTGGAAGCATATCAGACTGCCAGTGAGTGAAAGGGTTAACCGTGGGTCTTCCTTAAATATAAAAAAAGGTAAATTATTTGAAAACTTCAATACTTGGAATATGGATAACAAACTAGTGTCAAAATATCATGGTTTGGAGCTGCTGCCCTAGTGGAATACTTTTAATAAAAGAAATACAAAATGATGTCTCCATGCTTTGGCAGAATTGTCCAGAGGCCTGATTCTTATCAAGGCTGAAAAATCCCTTGGAAATCTTCAGCTTTGCAGTTAATTTATCACCTCCCTTGGCTGTTTCTCTTTTACCGCTTTCCTCTTCTCCCCCTGTGATTTTCCCTTCTTGTTGCCAAACACACTTTCTTCTCCAGATGCCATCTGTTTCAGAATACATTTGCATTTCCTCTTTCCTTCCCAAAGTGGCCCTGCTTTGGGGCCTGTGTTTTCCCCTCAATGAACTGCTTTACCTGAGTTACCACATGGACTGGTGGGAAGGATAGCTGAGGTTTGTCGGATTGAAATATACCCAGGAACCCAACAGAGACATTCTTCTGGACTTGGAAGTATTAAAAAACAAAATTCAACTGAATAAATTTGAAGATCTAATGGGTTTTAAGCGATTCATGAGTTTGGCAGCATCCCATCTAGCAACTAGAAGGGTAATTTAAGGGGTTGTACCAAATACAAGGTTTCAAAATTTATTTCTGTTGAATTTTTTGGATGACATTGATTAATAAAATTATGTAGGTTTCAGGTGTACAATTCTATAAGGCATCATCTATATATTGTATTGTGTGTTCACCACCCCAAGGCAAGTCTCCTTCCATCACCATTTATCCCCCCTTTAACTTCTCTTACCTCTGCCCACCCCCTTTCCCCTCTGGTGATCACTATACTGTTGTCTGTATTTATGAGGCTGTTTTTTTTTTTTGTTGTTTTGTTTTTTTAAATTTAGTCCCTTCACCTTTCTCAGCAGACAGAGGGGGTTCCTGGAATGCAAGCTTTCCAACACTGGCACCGAAAAATTCCTGTATAAACTGTGACAACTTCATGTGGTTACTCTAAGCTTGACCGAGTCCAGAGCCCTCAACGCAATTTTTACGAATTCTAAACTGCTGAATTTTTTCTGCCCTCTTATTGTGACTTTTGTATTTGGGCTTTCTCAATTCTGTCCTGGGCTGACCTGCATGCAAATCTCAGTTCCCTCACAAATTTCCATGAAAGTTTCATTCAATACTATGCATTTAATGAAATAAGCAGCTTTCCTGCAGACTTATGGGGTCACGTATTCCATTTAACAGCCTTTAACCATCTCTTTGGCTTCTTAGCATCTCTCTCCTTCTTTCCTTCCTTTCAATATTTGTTACAGTCAGCAAATTTGTTCTCTTATCTTATCCAGAGTATTTCTGTCTCTCAGGGTCCTTGTTGGCAAGGGGCTCCTCATTTTAATCCATGGAGATATGCCAGGAAATTTTCTCAACAAAGTGGGTCTCAACTAAGAGGAATTCTTTGTTCAGCTACTTAGAGAATAAAACTGTGTCTACTATATTTTGTCATGAAGAATATTTTATACAAAGATTGATGAAAATTTTTGACCTGGTTTGGGAATTATTAAGCGCCTTCCTTTTCTCTTTCCTAAGATCTTGTAAGACGCAACTCTACCCCCAATTACACAATGCCATGTTTTTTCTTTCCTCCTTGAGCTTACCAGTAAGGGCTAAACTGAAGGTAGAGCTTAACTGTCTTCTTGTTTTAGGGACATCAAGGAATTTTCCTCAGAGGTATGTGGCTTGATGCATTAACAAACCCCTCAGGATACTGGCTTTGCAAGGAGAATTGTGTGTGTATCTTAAAAACCAAGTGATGCATCTTTTCTAAAAGAGAGCATTAAACAGTCAAGTCTGACTTGGACCAGAGGCTATAATAATGAGAACATTGTCAAAACCATTCATCAGGAAAGAGCTAGAGAGAGGTCACGTCAGATGGATGAGACTGGGTGATCTAGACAGAGCCTCTGAGTAAGGATCCCTTCTGCTTCTCTTGGAACTGACACATCTGACCAAGTGTGGGAAGCTATTTGGGGTGGAGGTCAGAAGTCTCAGCTGGCTTTCAGTTCCTCTATCAGTCTGTCTAGACTCTGGGAGAGTCAAGAAGTGTTATTTATAGGGAAGTTAGCCAGGAGAAGAGGGAAGCAACAGGTAAAGGAATTCGTAGGAGACAGAAGGTGGGCCAAGAAAGTATAAGATGCTTAGAAGTTTCCAGAAGTCTCTGTCCATGTCCCCACTTGAAAAGCTGTGCTTTTGCGATCAAAGAATAGTATGATAATGGCTAACATTTATTGCATGCTGACTAGATGCCAGACACAGTGTTTCATGCACACATGACAGTGTTAAACTTTATTAAATTACCAGCGAAGTGCAAATGGAAACTACAATGTGATAGTGCTTCAAATGGCTGAAATGAAAATGTCAGGAAATAGCAAGTGTTGGTGACGATGTGCAGCAACTGAATATTTACATGCTGCTAGTAGGGATTTGCGTGGAAACAACTGCTTTAGAAAACTGGTTGGAAGTTATCTGCTAAAGCCGATACCCTCTGACCCAGAAATTTCACTTGACCTAGAAATTGTTTACATATTTTCACCCAAAGATATGTACAAGAATTTTCATAGCAGCACTACTTGCAATAGCCCCCAAATGGAAACAACTTAAATCTCCATCAAGAGTGGAACAGATAAAGAAATCACAGAATATTTGCAAAATAGACTATTATACAGCAATGAGAATCATGAACTCCATCTTCATGCAACACTTTGGATGAATCTCGTTTACTCCTCACAGTAACTCTATAAAGTAGTTCTGATTATTATTCCCATTTTACAGATGAGGAAACTAAGCGTAGAAAGGGTAAGTGATTGCCTAAGGCCGTGAAACTAGGAAGTGGAGCAGCTAGGATTCAAACTCTGGCAGTTGAATTCCAGCCCTTAAACACTATACGTACCACTCACTACCCCCAACCTCTAGCTGTCCCAGTGCAGGTGTTTAGTCTGTGTGGTGCTTTGGTTTAACGTATGCAGAGGCACAGGGTGGAGCTGGTGCGGGCTAGCCTTGCAGAAGGCAGCTGACTTTGGTTACTAAGTGCCAGGCTGTGTACATGTGTTTCACCTAGACTATAATGTTTAACCCTCACAAGAGCCCTTTGTGGTGGGTCCTATTAAAAATGGGGAGACAGTTATGGAGAGAGAAAATAATTGACTAAGGTCATATCACCAGTATGTGATGGAGCTGGTTCAAAGCCAGATCTGTGCTACAGAGTCTGTGTCCTCACCATTCTATCGCATGCCTCTTCTCAGCACCAGACAGGGCAGCGAAGCTGTGGGGCCCAAGTCCTAATTAGAACCACTGCTCATGGTCATAGGTCTTGAGTTCCCTGAGCTATGTCAATTGGTGAAAACAGTGCTAATTTGAGGCCAAACCCCTGAAGTTTCGAAAAGCCTTCTGAGCAAAATCTCTGCCATAGGTTGTCTTTACCCACTTTCAAGGGAAGGAGTCTGGCCATGACCATGTCTTCCTGGAAACACAAAAAGATAGCCAGTAATTTCTTCAGTTTTTGAAGCTGTGCCAAAGTGCTCCCAGGCAGGCTGTGAGCGTGGCCCCGCTCTAGCAGCCAGAGCTGAGCGGCCTTGTACTGGGGAGAGGGGAGAGTTACTTAGCAGATGGTGGGGGCACACATGGGATTCCCCAGTGAGCGCTGACAGGGGCATGGGCCTGAGCTCCAGCGTGCTCTAATGAGCGGAGGTCTAGACGCTGGCAACCTCAGCCACGGGCTGCTCAAGAAACAGATGCTAGGCCGTCCCTCATTGCCAAGAGCAGACGACTTTGGGGACTTGATTTTTGAGTCCGTGTGTTGAAGGAATGAGAAAGTAGGAGAGTTGGAGGCACTTTTTAAAATTCCTTCTGATTATAGAGTTTCATCATTTCCAGCCTGAATCATTACAGTCGCCTCTTACTTTAACTTACCTTAACTCCAGCCTTTCTTCTCCCTGACTGACCTTTCTCACAGCCCACGGGTAGGAAGTTCCCACCCAGGGCTCTGACTGCCGGCTTCCCCCCCACCCCTCCACACCATGCTGTCAGATGTCAGCAGGTCTCTGCACAGGCCGAGTCCGCCCACTCCATGTGGCAGGAGCCTTTTCTCTTTGAAAGACCAGTTCAGAGCTCTGTCCCAGGCATTGCCCTTTTTGACCACCTCCCTAGGTAGAATTCATTGTTCCTTCCTCAGCTCTTCCAGAACATTGTTTTTTCTTTTTAACACATAACATTCTGGGTCGAACATTGTACTGTGATAATTTGCCGTCCTGTCTCTAGAGTAGACTGTGAACTTCTTAGGGGCAGGAGCTGTGGCATATTCGTCCTCAGATCCCTGGATGAACACTACCTGGCTTGTCAAGGTGCTGAGTAAAAGTTCGTTGGACAAAATCCAAAAGCACAGAGATTTGAGGTGTAAGATCACAGTGCCTTTGCAACCCCAACCCAGCCATTGAAAAAGAAAGCTCTTCTCGGGCCAGCTTTGCCCTCTGTTGTGACATTGCTCTCTCACCCATGTGTGCCCCTTCTTGCCATTTCAACATTAGTACCCAGAACTCCAGCTTTTAAAGGTTGACAGTGAGTTGCTTACCTCCATCTCAGCTTTCTCGTTCCGGTGGGTGGCGGGGAGGTGATCGAGTTATCAGTGACGGGGTCTAATACGGTGTGAGGTGTGTGAGGGTGGGAACAAACACCTGTCTGTTCTCTCTGCTCCCTGGCTCCCATGATGGTTTAGCTTGTATCAAAAGCTTTAATAAGCAAACTTGGAACAGTTAACTAAAGTTTATTATTTATTCAGATTTCCTTAGTTTTTATCTGATGTTCTTATCTGTTTCAGAATCCCATTTAGGATAAAACATTACATTTAGTCATCTTGTTTACTTAGGTTCTTACCGGATGCGACAGTTTCTTAGACTTTCCTTGTTTTGTATAACCTTGACATTTTTGAGAATTACTGGTCATGTATAGTATAGATGTTCCAATATGGAATTTGTCTGGTGTTTTTCTGATGATTAGTCTGGGGTTATGGATTTGAGGGAGAACGATCAGAGAGGTAAGATATCATACCCATCCCATCATATCATGAGTATAAGCAAATTTTTAAAAAATGCTGGCATATAATCACCTTTCCCTGTCCTTAAATTTGTGTTCCCTTCTGCATTTCCTAACTCAGTGTTGTCGTCATTCACACAGTCATGAAGGCTAGAAATTGGATTTACTTCTTTTCCGTCTTCCATCTAACTAGCCGTCAATTATGAAGATGCTGCTGCCCCAGTGGCTTTGTATTTTTCCCCTTCCCTCATTCACACTGTCTCTGGTTAAGTCTGTATTATTTTTTCCATACACTGTTATCATAGTCCCCTAACTGGTCTTCCTGATTCCACTTCCTTACCGTACCTTAAATTACATTTAATTCTTCCTAATAGTTAACTATTGGTTTGACATCAGCTCCATCTTCAGAAATCTCAGAACACCCCCTGCCACCACCACCACCACCACGTATAGAACAATGTTTAAATTTCCTGGCATGGAATCAAGAAACTCTTCTGGTGCTTTTTCTAAGTGGCCTTATTTGCCAGGGTAAATATTAGTTCCTTTCCTCTATATTTAATGTTTTGGAGAATTTATCTATATCAAAAATAAATAGTTTCCTAAAAAAATTTTCCCCCCAGAAGAGTAAATGAAACCATGCGTGTGTGTGTGTGTGTGAGAGAGAGAGAGAGGGAGGTGCACACCCTCATTCACACCCTCATTGGAATGTGCACCTGTCTAGGTTGTGGCTGTAGCAGGGGAAAGAGCTACCTGTGGCTAAACATTGGGAATGAATAGGACTGGCCCACTTGCTGCGTGGTTTGTATCAGGTTAGAAAAGATGAGAAGGAAAAAGAAGATAAAGAGATAATATGTTTGCTCAGAAATGTGTGTGAGTGTACAACCAAAGCTTCACTCATTTTCCTTTGTTGGTGGCTTAAAATAACAGCGTCCATTATTGCACGGTTTCTGTGGGTCAGGAATCCTGCCACAGCTTAGCAGGCTCCTCTGGCTCAGGGTTTCTCACAAGACTGCAATCAAGGTATTAGCCTCTCTATTCATTTTTGCACTTCAATCACAGACACTTTCTAAAATTCATTGGCTAAACTCCGTAGTGCAGAGAGAGCTTTTGTCACTCAAGAATGGCATTTAAATGTAAATTGCATTCCTTCTTGCATGGGATAGCCAGTTGCCTATGTCACAGGACGTGAAATGAATGCATCGTGCTTGATTGTATAATATGGCCACCCTAAATTTTAATGAGCAAAAGAAATTGGCTTTCAAATTCATCTGCCAATTATTCATGGAAGTCCACAGTCTTCATTATTAAAGTTTAAAAGTGCACAAGGAATTTGTTAGTCTCTTAGGCCGTCTGCTGAGGAATGCATAAGTAGTTGTGGGATCAGTGCGTAGCCCTTCCACCTCCCAGGACTGACAACTGGCCAGAAGGAATGTGCTCATTTTGGGAATGGATTCTAACTTCTTCCTTATCACCTTTTGGGAGTGGCTTCCAGTCCTGTGACTGCTTCTTGACCTCTTCTTTACACTGAAGTAATATAGTTTAGAGTCTCGGGAAGGACACATGTCTCCTTCGTTTGGGACCCCTTAAAACTTATCTCGGATTCAGTGGGTGCAGTGTCTCTTGCACTGACCTACCACCATCACCACCCACGTGCTCCCCTGTGATGTGAGTAATAAACCATGTGTCCACATCTGTCAGTCCTCTGGGTGGTTTTTTCAGAATGTCATGAACCATGGTTTGGGGCTCCAGCGCTACGGTAGTCTAGACCAGGGACTATTTTTATGCCCAACACTAGACAAGAGAAGGGCTAACAGAGGTAGGGAAATAAGAGCGGAGAGAGCAGGAGCCACAGGTTCGAGAGTGCTCACAGGCAAGAATTTGGGTAAGTCATTGGATTAATGAATGTGGAAGATTAATGGTCTCTTTGCATACTTATGAATATTGAACTGTTAGCAGCTCATTGAAGCTGTGTATGGGAAAAGGCAGTGACTGTGCAGAAATAGTCACTGATTTGGAAACTCGTTTTTATTTCCTAAATAACAAAACTATTCTCCAAGAGTGGAATAAAAGCTGTTAATTCTGGGGTGGAAAACATCCACAGATTGTCTGACAAAAGCAGCAACTAACCACTGGTGGTTCCCGCTCTTTGGGACTCCCATTTACCCCTGGTATAGAATGCCTCAACCTCACACGACTCTTGACAATTCTGTGTTCTCAGCAGCAGGAATGAAGACAGTTTATTAAAAAGATTTAGGTGGTGCAGCGTAGGCATTGACAGACCATGGCAGTCAGTCAGAAACAGAACACGCGGAGAAAAGACATTATATAATTCCAGTAGATCCATGTGGAATTAGACTTTATGTGTTCATCTTCATCTTGGCTCTCAAGAAATATGTGTGTGCACTTGTGTACACCAACACACGTATCCACCCATGTATATGTCAGCTGTGTTTCTCCACCAGACTCCCAATTTTGCTCTCATTAATGGAATAGCTAAGACAGTTTCGAAATACTATTTTTTTGGTATATTATCCATGTCTTGACTACATTTATTAGTCCAGGTAGACAATATTTGATTTAATAAACATTTGGCAATGTTGTTACTACCCTGTTTTAATTTTCATTTCTCCTTTTTCCCCCTATTTCTGTAGATGGATTGATTTTCTTAAATCATAACATAATTTTAGGTTTTATCTGTGGTTCATTCCCTACCAAAAGTCATTGCCCTCAGTTTTCAAAGTTATACCATCTCCAGAGGGTCAGCAGCTAGAACCAAATCATATCAGGGTCATCCCCGGATGCTATTAACCCCTCTGATGTGTCCATCTGCGTTTCTAATGAGACCAGGGACCTGAGGACTCTCCGAAGCCTCTGGGTTGGTCTGATGGGCAGATGAGGGCAATGGGGTGCTTTAAAATTTGATTTTCTTGTTTCCTTCTAATATTTAGTTTATGAAAGACCGCTAGCTCAGTGTCTGCCTCCTTCTGGCCCCCTTCGCATGTCATTATTATAGAGGTTGTACCTCTTTATGTTTCATCTCGCTGGTAGTAAACAGCTAAGAGTTTTGCTCTGTCCATAGTATCTGGCACAGCTGGTACAGTCTTGAATACCTAGTGTCTGAGAAGCATGTGCTCAAGTGAATGAATGGGTGAGTTCCTACATATTCCTCTCCATTTCTGTAACAGGATGTTATAATTATCAGAGAAAAATTTTTATATGGACTCAAATCAAATATGTCTTTCTTCTCTTCTGGGCATTTGACAAATCCTTCCTCATTTTGCCAGAAAGAGAAGAGAATGTGAGATTTGTTGCACCCCCTGCTCACTAAAGTCGAAGTCCTAGCCCACGTCCATTCTCTCCTTAATGCTGTTCCTGGCTCTGTCACTCTTCAGTCTTTTATGTGCAAATATCTAAGGTTCAGATCTACCTCAGAGAGTGTCATCTTCCCTGTGGGTAAGCCCCGCTGAGCTGTTTACAGGGATTTTTTTTTTTTTTTTTAGCCCCCTCACCTGGAAGTCTCCCCTCTCCTTTTCTCTGCTCTCTCTGGCTCTAGCTTGTTCATGGTGGCATCCTAGTGCCTGGCATGAACTAAATACTCATCCATAGCTAATGAGTGTGTCAAAATAAGTAAATGAAGGGGGCTTTGAGCTTTCAGTGACCTCCCCCCCTCCCCACTCCCTAGTGAATGCACGATCTGCTCTAGAGTGATGGATTTGATGAGTGCATCAAAGGACAGACATATTAAGTGAATGAAAATTTCACTGGTCCTGGCTCTGGCTGGTGTGGCTCAGTGGATTAAGCACTGGCCTGTGAACCAAAGGGTCACTGGTTCACTTCCCAGTCAGGGCACATGCCTGGGTTGTGAGCCAGGTCCACAGTGGGGGGTGTGTGTGTGTGAGAAGCAACCAGACATTGATGTTTCTCTCCCACCCTTCCCTTCTCTCTAAAATCTAAAAAAAAAGAAAAAAAAGAAAAAAAATTCGGTGGTCCTTCAATGGCTACTTCAAGCTTTCCTGACAACTCCAGCCAATCATGGTGTTTCCCTTCTTAACCACCCTTGTGTTTATGGAATGTTTTTACAGATGATCATAGTGCTGTTGATTTTGTGATGTATTGCATGTCTGTGTGCCTTACCTTCATGTGACTGCATGCTCTATTCAGGGGCTCATTTTTGTGGAGTGTGAAGCATAAACCATTTTGGAATTTGTAATTATACAAATACAGGCTAGATACTAAAGTGAATTTTTTTAGGATGAGTTACAGCAAATTATAACTTTAAAAAAACTGATGAAAACCAAACACATCACAAAATAAAAAAGTAATAAGATTTTTATTCATTAGCTGCCTGCCACATTTCTATATTAATTTTCTCCTACATTTTTATCTGTGTAATCTCTGACTGCCCCTTCATATAACAATGATTTTGTAATACCTGTTTCTAGAGAAAATAGATAGTTCAGTGTTTTCTTAGCATGGTTGATATAAATGGCATGTACACCCTGTGTGCTACCTTGTACACAGACATTTTCATCCTCAGTAGTACTGCTACACTTTGGGCCCTGTAAACACAGGGGTTATATTTTGTGACATTTCATCAAAAAATTTTTAAAAAGCATAGTATATCAATAATTGTATGCACTGCATCATCAAGTATTTTCCTAACAGGAAACAATTTAGGTTTTGACCGGGTATTGAAATTTTTTTCGCAGATTAGCTGTGGTTTCACCCCTTTTAAACCACATGTCTTCTCAGTCAGATGCTTTTGGCTCCAAAGTCTTATGACACTTCCACATCATGAATGAATGCCTGATCCTGCGTGTTCATGTCTACCACTCTTTAAATTATGTCTCACGCCACCAGACAGCGTCTGGTGTCTCCTCCTGGCAAATGTTTCTCTCTGGGTCTCCTTTGGACAGTTAATCAGTGGCGGTGTACTTCTTTTGGCAGTTCATGGATCTGCATCTGTAGGAAGCTGAAGACAGAATAAAATCTGCTTTCAAATTCTCTTCTAACCCAGACACAGTCCATGCTGAGTAATTCTCAGGATGAGGCAAGACATATTTCCCCCCTATAAGCAAGACAGTGGATAATTAAACATGGTTCCTAGGCCCTGTAAGAGCATTATAATGTGTTTTAATTGTTGAGCTGAGTCTGATGTCTTAGTAGGAGAAGTGCAGTTCTACAAATTGAATAATATTGGTCACTGATAGTAGAGGGGCAGGTGTAGAGGTCAGGGTGCTGCAAAGGACTCGATGGGGACGCTGGGGTTGTGTCATTTTGGTTAAGACCTTAAACCCAAGTCAGACAAACTTAAGTCCTGCCACTTACTGCCTGCGTAATTTTGGGCAAGTCCTTTAATACCCTCTGAGCCTCAGTCCCTCAGTCCTGAAATGAAGAGAGTGCCGCACGGGGTCGTGAGGATCCGCGTGTGTGAAGCACTCTGCACAGAGATGTATAGCAGGCACTTCAGAAACGTTATCATTTCTTTACTTCCGACATTTCTCTCTTCTAGGTCCGTCTAGAGATCTGGATAGCTGATGTCTTTCATGGTTTAAACCTTTCCCCAGACTCTAGCTTCTTTAGCTGTTTTTCAAAAATAACTCATTTTGACAGCAGTGGCCAGAGCTTACTCATTTTCATGTTCTACCCGTAGAGCCTCAAAACAGCATTTTTACATGATAATCCCTCTCATTCATTTAACAACCTGCTGTTTACAAAGTGTTTTCTACGCGGCATTGCTCAGTCTTCAAAATGACCCTGCCACAGTGATGTCACCAGAGTTCAATGTGCTCCGCCTTTCTGCTGCCTCGCGCGCATGCTCAGCAAGGCGACCACACGGGTGGCTCCTCCCTCGCACATGCCCGGTTGTCCTTGCTTGTCATTCCAAGCTCACCATCGGGGTCACTTCTTCAGAGAGGCCTCTGGCCCATCCTCTCAGTCGTTCTCCATCACAGCATCCTAATTGACTATTTCCATGGACAGCACTTTTTTCCTCTGATATTTTACTTTAAGAAGAAAATTAAGTTTTCACACTAGAGTGCAGGTTTTGTGAGAGCAGAAATATTCTGTTTCCTTAGGGCGTATATTGTCCCCCAGGGGCAAAACTGGTTCTGGAGGGGGCAAAAAATTACTCTTTTTATGTATAAATCAGATTTATATAGGGTACACGTATACATATATACATGGTATTACAGTATACCGTGTATACTTTATCCTAGTTATAATTAGGATAAAAATATCCAAAAAGGCTTCTTAGGGGACCAATACAAAAAAAAAAAAAAAGGTTGAGAGTGCTGCTTTATTGTATAGAACAGTGCTGAGCACAGATTAGGCTCATAAATAATATTTTATGAATGACTGAATCATGCCTTTTAATAGCTGGAGAGACAGAGGTTCAGAGAGGTGAGGGAGCTAGTCTCAGGACATAACGGTGATGGATGGTAGAGCCAAGTCTCCAACCTATTTCCTGGGTTTTGTGCTTTTTATTATAAGCCACTCAGTGACTGCTCAATGTATGCTCTTGTGTTGACTTGAATACATTGGACATCCTCACAAGAAGAGCAACGCAAATGTGTATCTTCTAAGTGACACAACAAATGATTTCAGAAAGCCCTTCTCTTCAGAAGAGTCCGGCTAGTCCTCTTCCCGGGGGGCCTTAATGACATGTTCTACACAGCTCATCTTTGAAATGGCAGTCAGTTCCACCTCCTGCTCTTGAAACAATAAGAGGGAAGAGGTGAGTAATGTTTTTAGTATCTTAGTAATGGTTTCACAGCAACTCCGGGCCAAAAGAAATAGCTGACAATTCCATTTATTTAGTAATTAGGTTCGGATGGTTGCACAAGTCTTTATGTCCTAACAGTTTCATGCCTGTTGACCACAGCTCACCTTCTCAAGCCTTGGCATTGTGCCGGACACCACCACCCTCATTTCCTAGTCCATATTTGTTTTCAAGTGGTACTTGCTTTCATCACAGCACCTACTAAAAACCCAGCTTTGAAAAGATTGGGTCACAGGAAGCAGTATAACGCAATACTGAAACTGTGAACACCTCAAGCTGGTAGTTTCTGACAGATGTTGCTGTGGTTCCCGTGAAAATTCGGAACACTCCAAAACACCCTTGTGAGTTCACTGTGGCACTCACAGGCACCTCAGCCTGCAGTTTAGGAAGTGCGGCAGTAGACCAAGGCAGTAGACCAAAATACGATGCTGGCTTGAGGGAGGGTGGTGGCAGGGGAGTTGAGAAAAAGTGGGAAAGTTGGCAAATATGTAGAAATGAAAAATTGGAGGCCAGGACAACTGGTCTGAATATGTTGAATGACTAGGATGTGCAGATGGAGGAGACAGGCTTGAAAAATGAAGCTTGGGACCTGGATGACTGGAGAACTCCCATGTAGAGGATGGCTTTTGGTATCCCTGGCCTGCCCACCTCACCTTTCTTGAGAATGACAGCCATCCTCCAGGAGTGGCCCTGGCAGACGCATTCATTCTGTGTGACTCGTCTAGCTGGCAGAAGGGGGTGGGACATGGGGGATGTGTTGCATTTGGGTCAGCCTAATCCCGTCAGATTTTCTCTCCCAAGAATTTGGAGTTAAGACTTAGTGTCTTTGTTTCCTGTAGCTGCTGAAACAAATGACTACTAACTGGGTGGCTTCAAACAACAGAAATTTATTCTTTCTCAGTTCTGGAGACCAGAAGTTTGAAACAAAGGCACAGATAGGCCTGCGGTCACTTTGGAGGCTCGGGAGGGAATGTGTCCTTTCTTCTTCCAGTTTTTGGTGGAGCTTGATGGTGCTTGGCTTTCTTACCCGTATGTCTCTCCCATCTCCATCTCTGCGGTCACATTGCCTGCCGCCTTCCCTTTATGTGTCCATGTTTTCTCCCATTCTGTCTCTTACGAGGTCAGTGGATTTAGGGTCCACTTGGCTAATTCAGGATAATCTCATCTCGGGATCTTTGACTTGACTACAATATAGAGACCTCTTTCTTCCCCAAATAAGGTAACCTTCATAGAATCCAGGTATTAGGATGCAGACATTTCTTTTTCGGAGCCACCTTTTAACTCAGTACACTTCGAGACTTAAGAGGTGCAGGTGCACTGCGAGGATGGGTATGTGGGGCACTGAGATGATTATCGTAAGATTTGGGTGGAGAAATACAAGTACAAGGTGAAGGAGAAAATTGACGTAGATGTAGAGGAGCAGAAACAAAGAGACACTTAGGCCCAGAGAGAGAGAGGGCAGACAGAGGGAACAGTGATGCTTTGGTTCTACTCAGCTTTCCATTTCTTGGTTCCTGTCCCCAGGGAAGCTCAGCTTCCTTCAGGTTCTATAATTTAGTTGGTATCTTCAACAAATTCTCCCATTTGCTTAAGCTGCTATGAAGCAGGTTTCTCTAGTTTGCAACCAAGAGCCTTCACTAAGGCAAAATAGCAAAAGGGTGGGGAAATGAGTCTAAATTTTGCAAAACTTCAGTGTTCTTAAGACTATGATTTTTGCCACTCAAGCATCAACAGAAAATTCTGATGGTGGCTACTCACTGAATGAAACTGATTAGAATTTATTTACTATCTCAGAATATGCGGAATTCAATTTCTTTCATATAATAATCCCACTTTACACACTACCCAGACCACTTGAGAGAACTGTGTTTCCTTTTGAGCAGTAAGAGGGAGGACATTGGCCCAATGGCATTTGTCCTGTGCAGCATGACTAACAGGTAAAGAAGCCACACAGAAATCATGCCACACAAGAAAATGTTTAAGAGACTTGGGCAGTTTAGTTTGAAAATGGAGGATTTGGAAGTCCATGATGGATGGTTTCCGAACTGGAAGGAATATCGTGCAAAAGAGGAATTAGACATGCTATTAGGAGTCACATTCTGGGTTAATTCAGGAAGGTTTCAAAAATGGAGTGGCATGATGCTTGATCTTAGATTTGAGGAGGCATGGGAAGTAAGCATCCTAAAAAAAAAAAGACTGAGCCTGGTGAGGGCAGGGACTGCATCTTGTTCATTTGGGTATGCTCAGTACCTAACACAGGGTTTAATGCTTAAGGTGCTCAGGCAAAACTAGATAAATGGAAGAATGAAGAGTTTAAAGAGTGACAGGTTATCTTAGTCAGTTTGGGCTGATAAAACAAAAATACTATAGACTGGATGGCCTAAACAATAGATACTTATTTCTCACAACTCTGGAGGCTAGAAAGTCCAAGATCAAGGTGCTGGCAGATTCAATGTCTGGTGAGAGCTCACCTCCTGGTTCATAGATGCTGTCTTCTCACTGTGTCCTCACATGGAGAAAGGGATGAGGGAGTTTTTTAGGGTCCCTTTGGTAAGGGCACTAATTCCATTCATGACCTAACACCTTCCAAAGACCCCACCTCCTGATACCATCACACTGAGGCTTAGTGAATTGTGAGGTTTAAATAATGACACAAACATTTGGTCTCTAGCACTGGGTGACTCTCTGGAGGTGTCGTTGAAGGGAGAGAAGACTGAACTGAAGGATGGTGCTAATATTAATAGCCATTAATTCTTAAGCCCTTGGTTTATTTTATCATCTTATTTAATCTTCAACAATCCTATGCAGCAGGTGCCCTTATTTCACAGACGTAGGAACTGCATGAAGCACAGAGAGGTTAAGTAGCAAATTCCATACAAGGAATAAGTTCAGAACTGGCGTCATCTCATAATAGAAACAAAAATCGTTGCTCATGTATTGAGCAACTACTATGTTCTAAGAGTTTTTTTTTTTTTTAAAGATTTTATTTATTTATTTTTAGAGAGAGGGGAAGGGAGGGAGAAAGAGAGGGAGAGAAACATTGATCAGTTGCTTCTCGCATATGCCCTGACCGGGGACCAAACCTTCAACCCAGGTATGTGTCCTGATGGGGAATGAACCTGTGACTTTTTCTTTCCAGGATGATGCCCAACCAACTGAGCCACACTGATCAGGGATGTTCTAAGAGTTTTATACACAGTGATCTCTAAAGCTCTTTACAATGGTGAGTCCGTGACATCTGGGTATCTGCCTCCCAAGTTCTTGTTCAAGGCCCTCCTTTGATGCGTCCCATGGACCAGGGTTTTCTAAGGTGCCTGGGTGCCCTCAGGGTGGCCTACTTACCACTCTGAAGTCTGAAGAAGGCTCAGTCTTTATAGTCTTCACTGCTCATTGACCCAATGATCTGTTCATGCCTTAGAAAGAACAAAGCTGTGGCTTCCTCTCTCTTGTCCTGACTCTCAGGGGTCAGCAGCTTAAAAAATAGAGAAGCCTTTATCCTTCCCATTAGCCTTTTTGCTTAAAGGGAAATATAAGCTAACAAAAATGATTCCTAAATTTGATCTAATTTTTCGTACCGTAATTAGCCTTCAGTGGGATATCCTTTTTTCAGATGCATGGTTTTTTTTTGTTTTTGAGTTTGTTTTCCCCTGTGTTTGTCTGCCTGCCTGTTTGGCCTGAGAACAAACCAGGCTTCCATTGTTGTGCAGCAGGTGCAGATGGGCCCTCAGGGAGTAGCGGCCACGGTCATTGGCTGCAGTTCTCAGCAGCCCCAGCAAGGCCTCTGGGGACTGGGTTGTAAATGCTAGTCTCAGGTCTGAGGTTGAGGTGCTATGTGACTTTAGCTTTATACATCTTCTACTGTTGTGTGTACTTCAAGAATAACACATGTTTCTGCCTGTAGTCATAGCCTGTCTCCTATTTTTTAAGAGACCCTTAAATCACACAAGCATGACTTGTGGGCTGCAGTCATAAAGCAAGTTAACTCTTGTCTTTTAGTGTCTCTTAGAATGTCTCTGTGGGGCGAGCTGGGTGACATTAGGTGCTGAGACTTTTGTGGACCCTCTTGGGGGTCAAAACACAGGCTTGATATAGTTGTTAGGATGTTCTGACTTAAAGTTATGGCTTCTTTCTTTTTTCAGGCCTGGTGCAAGCAGGAAACCTGCAGTTGGAGAATGAAAACACAGTCACCTTTTTCTTTCTTTCCTATTGCCGTCTGCTTGGGTTCATTGCCAGCCTCTCTACCTGCATCCCCAGTTGGGTAACTGTTTTCTGGCCTTTCTGGGATTAGAACATGAGGAAGAAAGAGAGGAAAAGATGGTAAGAAAGTTGTTACTTGTCTGATACTGCTGTGATTAAGCTAAACTTCCTATTGTGTGGCAATTTCAAGAGTCCTTCAGAAAACTTAAACTCATCATCACTAGGCATCTGTACCCTGCATCTCTCTTTTGTCTGGTTCTTTGCTTTTCTTTGGCCCCTAGTAACCTAATAATAACCTCAGCTCCACTTTGCTGAGGTCTCTTTGTCCTACCGGATTTCCCTCTTAGAAAGGACCCAAAATGACCCTACCCATTTCTGTTGAGTGGCTCACATCCTCTTTATAGAAAACACTTATGCATTTTTTTTAACCTTGATAAATCCTAGAGGAAATGGACAGGATATTTCCAGCCAAGTAACTTTTCCTTTGCTCTGTTATCTGCTGACTAGTTTGCCTATCTCTTGCCCTTTAGGTCTTATAGTTGGGTTCAAGAACACTGCCCCCGCAAATGACAGAAGCCATATGTATATATTAAAGTCTTCTCACAGGTGGTCCTCCCAAAGCCCCTTTCTTTTGACTGAAGGTTAGGAGATGGGCTCACAGCACAGCTCTCTTTGAAGAAATCCTCCCTGATCACCTACTCCTGGCCCTTTCATACACTCAGAGTGCGAACGGTTTCAGAGTTGTATAACCTGTTTTCTCTGTAAATTCTTGGTCTACTTCCTTTATTTGAAATTTGCTACCTATTGTGCCTCAGCTGAAATGTCTATTTTGACCTCCGTAATAAGATATCACTGGTTTATTCACATAGGATTAAGTTCCCACTAGACCAGTTCTGCCCAGTAGAAATATAATACAAGTCTCATATGTAATATTTTCTAGCAGAGGATTGGAAAAAAAAAACAAGTGAAATTAATTTTAGTGCTAGATCTTATTTAACCAATCTATATTCAAAATGTTATTTCAATATGAAATCAATATTAAAAATTATCAATGAGGTAATTTACATTCTTGTTTTGCACCAAGTCTCTGAAATCTGTAGTGCACACTTGCCCCCCATTCCAATTCACACCGTCCACACACCACGTGCTCTGTGCTCTGTGCCCATTGGCTTCTGTGGGACAGGATAGCGGTAGATGGTAAGCTCTCCAGGCAAGACTGGTGGTCTTTTTTAAAAAAAATCATTAGATTCAAAAGATATAAAATTACATTTCAGTACATAATATTGGTGTTCTTCTTGGTCACTGCTGTATACCATAGTGCTTGGCATATAGGAGGTATTTGATGTTTGTGAAATTGAACTGAAATATAACAGAATGAAGAAATTACCCAGGGAATTGTTCAACAGCTTCCCACTGCACTTACACTCTAAATTATTCAATTCTGCACACATTTAGCTTGCCCACATAGTTTGTAATTCGCTTACTCCAGAAGCATTTAAACTCCACGGTGGGGGAGTGTCTGTGTCTTGTCCCCATAATCTGCCACAGTTCCTGGTGTGGTGACATGCGGACTCGCACAGTCAACAAACATTGCTTAGTGTCCATGCTGGGGCCATTATTTCAGGTACTCGGAGAACTGTGTTGGACCCTGTGACACAGTCTCTGTCCTGTGGAGTTCAGAGACAGTAAACTGTAAGGGCTATGAAGGAAAAAGCTGGGGGAGCAGGATAGGGTGTGACCAGGCTGGAGGAGTAAGGAGCAGAGAGAAGCAGCCAGTCCGTGGAAGAGCTGGGGGAGGGGCAATCTGATTGTGTCTCACCACAGTCCTGCAAGCTCTCTCCTTTTCACCCACATTGGCCATTTCTTTTCTCTAACACCCCAAGTTTATTTCTTTTAACTTTCTGTTTCCTTGCTTGTGTTGCTGCCTTTTTTGCCCCTCTGTAGCAGGTGACTTCTCATGCCTCAGCACAAATGCCATCTTCTCTAGGCAAACTTCCCTGACCACCCTGTCTGCAGGGCTCATCACCTTACACGTTTCCCATCTTATCACTGCATTTTGTTTATTACCACAATCTGAAATGATCTTATTTACTCATCAGTTGTCTCCCATACCACAGGGAAAGCTCGGAGGAATTAGGGACAATGTCTCTACGATTGCTGTGTGCCAGTGGCTAGAAAAGTGGTTCTATGACAAATTATGGCCCATAATTAGCAATCAATAAATATTTATTGAATGAATTAATGAATGAATGAAAGAGTTAGTTAAAGTCTTTGGGAGATGTCTCAAGGCAAACTTTGAATGAGGCCACAGTGTAAATGAAGTCTGGGAAGATTTCTATTTTATCTCTTCTCTGAGAAAGAAGATGGAGTTAATGAATATAAAAGTTATTCTCTGGGACTTCCTTGGGCATCCAATGACCTGGGTTCTGTTTCTGGCCCTCTGAGAGTCTACAGTTGTAGACCATCCTACTGGGGAAACGGATGAGCTTTTGCATGTAACATAAGGGGTTCATGGACCTCCTGAGGAGGTAAAAGGATGCCAAGCCAAAAATTCCTGTAGAAATTGGAAGCCTCACAGCAATACAGGGAGACAATTGTTAAATGAGTTCATGCATGAAGCACCTTTAAAGAACTATGGCAGGAGCCTTTGGGTAGAGCCGTAGTCCAAAGAATTCTTGAAAACCAAATTCTTTCCCACTAAGTAGCGGCTGCCTGGCCGTTGCTATGGACGCTTGCCTTCTCCAATCATCATGCGGCTTGCTAGGCTGTGTGGCGCTCCTTGGTTGCTGTAGCAACAGGTAGCAACTGCTCCGGGACCCAGACCGCACGGGAAGAGAGCCTGCCTGCGGCTTGGAGCCGGGGGGAGCCACTAGATTGGGTATCTGTGAGTTGGACCGGGGATTTCAGAGGGGAACGGGCACGGAGTTGACAGGAGGTGGGGTGCACGTGGTTCTGCCGGAGGGCCTCGCAGTGATAATGGGATCAGTGTGAAGGGCAGGGGACTGGCCGGGGTATCTCCTCCCTGTGTTGTTCCCTTCGTCCCAGGGGTTCCCCAAGTTTTTCAGACCCCACTCCTCCTGAGCTTTCCCTGGTCCCTTCTTCTCACCCCCATTAAAATAGCAGCACCTCCGATTTCTGTTTTTGGGATTCCCCAGCCAAACGTGTAGGTAGCGCCAGGCGCTGGCCTGAAGGATAGAAAAGGGTGATAGCATTGCTTCTAACTTCTAGCTATGAGGCCTTGGACAAATCATTTTCCATATTTCCTAACCAGGAAAATGGGGTGCCACACCTCTCCTCCTCTTCCTTCTCAGAATGACTGTGAGAATCAAATGCAAGATCAGTACACCCTGAGATACTTCACGTGTATGGTCTCATTTCACAGCCACAATGGCCCTATGAAGTGACTGTAATGATTAATCCGTCTTTATAGTTGAGCATCCTGGGTGCAGATCAGGGGCTAGTGAGTGACTGTTGTCATGATTCTTAACCGCCACCTATGCTGGCTACCCATGATGTCCTTCCCGGTTTCTGTGTGTGCTCACCTTGCCCCTGCCTGTTGCCTCTTGTTCTTTTCATTTCAGAATGCTGCAACCCATATTTATTTCACCACGTGATTATTTCCCTTTCTCCCTTTCTTGTCTCCTTAAAGTAACTGAGGTACTACATCATGTATAGTATGACCTAGGTGTTTTGCAGGAAAAAAAATCATTGTTAAGGCAGGATCCGTGACCTTGATGAGCTTATACAATGGAGTCATGTTTTATTGTATTAGGTTCAGAAATCAGTGCTAACTAAGGTCAAAATTGAGCAGTCAAAAATATCATGGGGAAATTCCTTAAATCACCTGGGAACAACCCAATTCAGAAACCGAACCATTGAAAAGCTTTAATTCTGGGAATACTTAAACACATTTGTGATTTATAGGCTTTTCCAATTTGTCATCATAAATTAATAGAAGGATAAATCTATGAGTTTCATTACATCTTTGTTATTCTACATTTTGCCATGGCCCTCATTTCATACTTCCATTTCTTCTTTGAGAATGTTGAGAAGGTTATCACCATTTGAGTGGCTACCTGGACATCACCCTGTGCTTGGTGGGCTGGTAAATCTTTAGAATCTTATGTGGTCTCTCCAGTCCGCACTGTACTGTCTGTCCCAGTATCGATGAGATGATGAGAGCATTTTCAGGACTACCATCTCGTCTCATTCTACAGCCCACTGGCTGAACAACAAAGACAGTCACCCAGCTATTTTAAAGGGTGTTTTCGTCTTTTGATTTAGCTACGTATAGTTGAATACATGTAGTTAGCTACATGTAGGATATAGTCAAAATTCCATCTTTCCAACTGACGTAACTCTTTTGGAGTCTTATTGTAGAGATTCTACTTGCCCTGCATAGGCATCAACACTTGGTGTTCTTTTAAAACTTTGTGTTCCTGATGGGAAAGTAATGGTTATCACTTCGTTATAATTTACATTTGCCAGGTTCTAGTGAGATCCAGGAGTTTATCTTCTGTGGATTGTCTGTCTTTATCTTTGCTCAATTTAAATCTGACCGTTCTTTTTGTATTGATTTGTAGGACTACTGCACATACCCTGGATACTGATAGTTTTATGCTGTGTTGAAATACAATTTAAATTAATATTTTCTCCCAGTATGTTTTTAGCTATTTTTAAGCAGGTTTATGATATGTTATTTACATATTACAAAATTCATCCGTTTTAAGTGTACTGTTGCATGAGTTTTGAGAAATGCAGTCATGTAACCGCAGGAGCGTACAGAGTGATTGCACTGGCTCAGGAATTCCCTGGGACCAGCGGGAGTCATCTCCTTTCCCCACCTCCAACAATCTGAGTTCTCCTTCTGTCTTTCCCAGAAAATCACATCAATGGAATAATAAACTGCATAGCACTTTTTGTCTGTCTTGTTCTGTTAACACATTGGTTTTTGAGATTTATTCATGTTGTTGCACGTAACAGTATTTCATTCCTTAGTATCGCTGAGTACTATTCAGTGGAGTGGATGTCACACCAGTCGATGGGCTGCTTCTAGTATCTGCTGTAACCATTCACATACAGGTCTTTGTACAGCATAGTTTTGTTGTTGTTGTTTGTTTGTTTTTATAAATACTTGAGAGTGGGATTGCTAAGTTCTGTGGTATATGTGTTTAATTTGATAAGAAACTGCTTAAGTTTTCAAAAGTGACTGTACCATTTTGAGCTTCTGCCAGCGTAGCATCAGAATTTCACTTGTTCCATAGCCTCACCAGCAGGCGACAGTTTTGTTAATGTTAGTTCTTCTTCTGGATGCGTGGTGGTATTTCATTCTGCTTTAAATTTGCATTTCTCTGATGACTAATGATGTTGAACAACATGTGATTATTTGTTATTCTATCTCTCCTTTGGTGAAATATCTGTTCATATCTTTTGCCCATGTCTTACCCAGTTGTCTTCTAACTGAGTTGCCCTTTAAAGTAAAAAACTTTTTAAATTTTGAGGTTTAATTTATTAATTTTTTATTTTATGGATTGTGTTCTGTGAAACTCTTTGCCTAGTCCAATGTAACACAATTTTTTTCTCTGAATTTTATAGATTTAGGTTTTATATTTCATTTCACATTTTGTACATGATCAAACTTAGAATTATTTTGGGGAAGGCACAATAATACCTCTGCCTTGTATATGAGAATGATTCACGTGGTCACAAAGTAGAGGGGAAATTATTATGTTATTAATCAGTGGTATAGTTTCACAAGCTTCAAAATAGTTTTGAGAATGTTTCTCCATGTTAGCAGCAAAAACATTTAGAACATGAAAACTCTCATCAAGTTTGGAAGAAACCCACCTAGCCCGTGACTATTGAAACCATATTTTAACTGGTACTCTCTGGGATCTGTGCACGGTACAGATTCTTGATCCTAGGTATGTGGACCTTTAGATTTTATGTTTCTGTTCATTGTTTGGGGGTCAGTGTTCATTGTTTTTATCTGACTCCCGGGGACTTAGATCTCAAAGGTTCATGATCACTGGTTTAGGATGAGCACATTTTAGAAGGCTGGGGACCGTAATATACTTGGTCATTAAAAGTGAAGAAGCAGCTGTTTCCTGAGGGAAGTCTCTTCCTCTCAAGTGATTTCTTCCGAGATCTGTTTCCTCATTAACCCCACAGAGGCACTTAGCATTTGGCTGCTTTTCACATAAAATATGTTGCAAGGGGCATGTGGGCCTGGAATGAGGCAAAAACAGTTGTAAGGTCATGGTCAGGAGGATTGGGGTTGGGCAGAGCATAAGTGAGGAATTGACGTATCACAAAATGCCTCTCTTGCAACTTAATTTGAAAAACTGCAGTCAGTGTGCTCATTTTTCCTGAGGATTTAAAGTGCTTTCGTTCTGATTTTTTTTTATGGGCCATATTTATCCCTGTGGTGATGGGGAAGAAGAGTGGGCTTTTAAAAAGAGTCCTGTGCTTGATCAAAAAGGCTTGTCAGAATATATGATATTGTTAAAGTAGTGTTCTTCCTCGTGAAATAAATACCAAAAAGTCAGTGTAGTTGACTTTAAAGAAAAATTAGTGTAAAATGAGTTAAATAAAGAAATATCACATACACACACACACAAAAGAAGTCTCTTGTCACTTCACTGGCAGTTCATAAATTTCTTGGATTTTAGTTTCAAATCTCCATGCTTTAATAGACTATCTAAAATGCCCTGACTGTAAGGTTGCACTAATAACATTATGATCTGACTGCATATGTGTATGTTTTTATTTCTTTAAACTACTATTATAAGCCCAAGTGGTATAACTTTGCCTAATTCTATATTCTGTGCAACTGTGTTGTTGGTGCTTGTTTGTATTATAAACAATCCACCCAAGTTTGCAGCAGTGGCTTTGAAAAATCCCTAATTAAAATAAATTTCAAGGTTAAGCTATTTTTATTCATGTCTGAAAACAATTACCAATACTTGTGGCTTTTAAAGTAATAACAGTGTGGTAAGCATATTTCAAAACCAGGAAAGCAGAAATTCGCGTTTTATCAGAGGCAAAAAATTAGTCTTGCTGTACTTTGGAATGTCCCTGGTAATTAATTATAGGTGATGTATATTGTAAGAAACCTCAAAGATTTTAGCAGGAGGGAAGAAAGGGGCCCTATGTATTTCATTTCTGATATAATCCCTGTCACTCTCAGAGGGAATTAGAGTGTAATAAAAAGGGATAACAGAGGGATATAATCTAAAAATACTAATTAATAACTTTAGCTCTCCCAAAGTGGGATTCTGTAATAAATGGTAGGCTGTCAGTTGCTAAATCATGAAATATTGCAGAGAGGGAAAAGACAACATATTCTTTCACAAGATGGCTCTTTATATTAAAACTGTTAGCGGTAGGCAAGTTTTGTACTTGTTAATCGTTTGTGTTTTTACATCAATGTTTGTAATTACAATTAAACAGATGGTGCCTAAAAAGATAGTGTGTTCTTAGCAATTAAAACCATGGCAAGCAGCTTTTCCTCTTCCCCAACATACAATTAAACTGAATAGACTCACAGGCCCTGTGGGTTCTTCAGAGGAAAGATTCTGTGCGGATTCAAGCAGATTAGTGTTCTATTCCCCACCCCTGTCATCTGGACCCCTATACGCAGAGCTCTTGGCAGCTGGCAGGGGACTTCCAGACATGGGTTTTAGGAAGTAGTTACCCTTTCTCTGCTTTTTCCCCAAATCCTGCTCTGGCCATAGGGGGATTAATAGAATACTTTTTTAAACATAAGATCTTAGCAACAGTCTCTAACAACCGTGGGATGTGTTTATCTAACAGGGCTTTTTAAATTTGGGAGCTCAGCTAGCCCATGAAATTCCTCAAGGGCACAGGTAAATTAGTCCTTTTTTCCTTTATTCTTATGACTACCATTGTTGACATGTTTGCTTGAAAAACATGTTTTTTTTTTCATTTCAGACTTGTTATCTAAAAAAATACAGGATTTACTTTGGGCTCTAGGGAACCAAATTCTCACCTTACTTACAATTTTTGTTACAACAAATTAAGCTTAGGAGATTTTGCAACAAGGATTCAGTACCCCATGAAATGGCTCAACAGCTGATGCATGGTTTTGTGGTCAGTGGTGCTTCTCTTGATCCAGACCCCGGCAGTGCTAATGGGTCTCCCCCAGAGTAGTGGAGCTGGAGCCCATGGTGGTCTGTTCACAGATGAGACCTTGGAAACAAGTGTTTTGTTTGTATGAGCGCAAATAGGCCCAAGTACACTTTCAGTGATTTTTAGGTACAGGCTCTTGTGCCCACAAGTAAGCAGTTATTTGCTGGTGTAATTAACCATCTGCACTGTATTATGAGGGTGCAGCTGGCTAATTATGCCCAGTGCCATAGGGCAGGTTAAACTTCTCATCTGCATAAGAAGTGGATTTGTAGCAAAGGACATTGACCTTTACAAATGAGTCCCTAAATTTAATCAGTTTCAGGTCACTACTTACAGCTTTTCATTTTGTTTTGTTCAGAAGTGAAATTTATATATGGCTAATGGTATTTCTATTTGTAAACTAATTAATACAGAACCATAGGGCAGACTTATATTATTATGAGCCAGGGACAAATGAGATCCCTGCCAAGTTCAAATTATATGGGTTCCTCAATTTGGAATAGTGGTACATCAGTATGGATGTACATGTAGTCATGAACTTGTATGAACAACAACTTGGAGCATGACTGAGACTTCAAATGGGTAAATTAACCATTTCAAAACCATCTTAAGCGGTAGCTGTACATTATTCTTATGACTTATTGGATGGCTTGTTTGAGAGAATAGGAGAATACTGGAGAGCAAAATTTTAAATTTCAGTATAGGTTAAATTCATAGTCAATTTAACTAAGAGTGAAGGTCTGCTAGGTGAATCTTCCCATGTTTGTCTAAAATTGTCTTTAATTTGCCCTTACTCTTGAAAGATATTTTTGCTGATTATAGAATTAAAAGATGACATTTTTTTTTTCTCTAGCGCATTTGAATGCATCTCATTCTACCATCTTCTGGCTTCCATTATTTTGAGAAATTAGCTCTTAATTTAACCATGGCTCCTTTTAAGATAATCTGTCTTTATTTATTTGCTCTTTTAGTGATTTTTCTCTTTATTTTTGGTTTTCTTCACCCTTTCTGGGATGTATCTAGGAGTGGATTTTTTCCCTATCTAGTTTAGGATTTGTTGGGCTTGAATCTATATGTGTTCTTTTTCAATGCTATAGTAAAACTCTCAGCTATTGTTTTTAGATATTGCCTCTGACTCATCCCTGTTCCCACACCTAAGGCTCCAACAGCCTCACATCTCTGTCCCCCATGTTGCTTAACTTCATTTGTGTGTTTTCTATTTTTTTGTCACTCTATGTACTGACCTGCATAATTCTTATGATTTAATTTCTACTGGGTTGGCCAAGAAGTTTGTTGTTGTCTTTTTTTCATAAGTTGGCTCTTGTAGCACTTAGTTGTCTTTAACTTCATTTGAAACAATTTTATTAGATTGTATTGTGACAGCTGTCATATCAGCGTGCATTAAAAAAATATCAAAATTGGTGAATTTTTTGTAGTCATTTTAATATAGAAAATGGAAGAAAATACACATTTCTGGCATAGTATGCTTTATTATTTCCTTTTTTAAAGATTATTTATTTATTTATTTTTAGATGGAAGGGAAGGGAGGGAGAAAGGGAGAAAAACCATCAGTGTGTGGTTGCCTCTTGTGCACCCCCTACTGAGGATCTGGCCTGCAACCCAGGCATGTGCCCTGAGTAGGAATTGAACTGGTGACCCTTTGGTTTGCAAGCTGGAGCTCAATACATTGAGCCACACCAGTCAGAGCCATGTTTTATTATTTTAAGAAAGGTAAAGAATCAACGGAAGAATCAACCTTCTTATGGAGAAGGTGCTGTGATGATTGAACTTGTCAAAAGTGGTTTGCGAAATTTCATGCTGAAAATTTCTTGCTGGACATGCTTCATGGTTGGTAGACCAGTTGAAGTTGACGGTGATCAAATTGAGACAGTATTTGAGAACAGTCAGTGTTATACCAAGTGGAGATAGCTGTCATACTTCAAATATTTAAATCAATAAAGTCATTAGTGAAAATGAAAAATTTGCCTTTTATTTTATAGAAAAAAACATATAGACTTTTTGGCCAACCCAATAGTTTTAGTCATAGTCTCTTCAGCTATTTAAAATATGCTTTCTACTTACTCAAGAAATTTCTAAATTTAGTTACTGTATCTTTCATATCTATGTGTTCTATTTGGATCTTTTTAAAAGTCTCCTATATAGCTTCCCCTTACAATATTTTGTTTTTAACAATTTTCAAATGTAAAGAAAACTTGAAATGATAGTACCTTCATACCCTTTACTTAGAATCATGAGTCGTTAACATTCTGCCACATTTTTGCTTGTTTTCCTCTCTTTTTTTTTTCTTGAAGCATTTGAAAGTAAGCTTATAACTTAAAGAAGGGAGTTATAATGATACTTCTCCTTTACATACAATATGTCCTAAGAATAAGAACATTTTTTTCCATAACCACAATACTGTTATCACAGTTTATAAACTTTAAATAGTTACAATATGATTTAATATATACTTTATATTCATATTTCCTCAATTTTTCAATAATGTTTCTTATAGTGATTTAATTTTTTTTAAATTAAATCCAAGAGCAAGTCAAGGACCACTTGCAGTGTTGTTAAGCCTTTTAGTCTCCTCAGTGTGGGACAGTTCCTTAGACATTTTGGAGGGTTTTGTTGGTTTCTGTTTTCAGGACATTGAGGTTTTTGAAGAGTCCAGTTGTTTTACAGAATTGCTATACCTTTTTAAAAAAATTGAAAGTATTGGGGTGACATTGGTTAATAAAATTACATTGGTTTCAAGTATAAATTCCATGATACGCCATCTGTGTATTGTGTGCCCACCACCCAAAGTCAGGTCCTTTGTCCCTTTATACTTGACCCTTTACCCTCTACTGCCCTGCTTCCCCACTTCCCTCTGGTAACCACCATAGCGTTGTCTGCGTTGTGAGTTTTTATTTGTTTTTCGTATTTGCTCATTTGTTGCTTTCAGTTTCATGTCCCACACATGAGTGAAATCATATGGTTCTTGACTTTTTCTGTCTATTTTACTTCGCATGATATTCTCAAGGTCCATCCATGGTGTTGCAAATGGCAGTCTTTCATCTTTTCATCTTTTCAGAGTAGTATTTCATTGTATGTATGTACCACATCTTCTTGTCTGTTAGTACTTTAAACATAGTAAACATAGTTGCTTTATAGTCTGTTTCTAATTAATTGCCTGTATGAAGCCTTTAATGGTCTTCCTGCTATCTTTAGTTTCTGCTAATTTTGTTCATCGTTTCTTGCTTTCTTGTGTGTCTGAATGATTCTACTTTCCTCTATAGGAGATTTATTTTTGTTTTTGCCAGGCCACTCAGGATCTGTTAGTCTGGGACTACCCTAACTCACGGTTTGAAGTATCCTAGACAATTTAAGTGGTATGAACCTGGGCTGCAAATTTGAGTGAGAAGTGACCTCAACTTTGGAGTATTTTCCCCCTTCTTTTTATTTTTATTCTCTCTCTCTGTTTAGCACCATAACAAGTTTTACTATGGCTTCCGGGGATAGTGATGCAGTGGCCAGTTTTAATTTTGGGTCCCAGCCTGCAATGAAGCAGATCTCTCATTGTATTTTCTATTAAAAAAAAAAAAAACACACAACAAACAAAACATTTTATAGAAAGAGGGGGAGGGAGGGAAAAAGAGGAGAGAAACATTAATGTGTGGTTGCCTCTCATGCGTCCCCTCCTGGGGACTGGGCCTGCAACCCAGGTGTGTGCCCTGGCTGGGAGTCGAAATAGTGACCCTTTGCTTCGCACTCCAGCTCTCAATCCATTAAGCCACACCAGCCAGGGCTGTATTTTCCATTTTGAGTGGACTCTAATCATTGACTTCTATCTCATTGTCCAGCAAGGCCACCAAAAACAGAGCCCAGAGATTTTTTGGATTAGCAAAATGCTTCAAGAGTAGAAGTGGCTATGGATTTCTAGTGTTTTGCTTACTTTCTGCTGTTTGATTTCCTTTAGATCTTGGTCTAGTTATTGCTTATTATCTTGACAGCTCTTTAATACTCTTAAGGAGATTAAAAGTTTTTTAGTTGAAGAAATTTTTCACCTAAAGCTTTTAGTTGTGTTCACATGAATGGCTGGTTCAACTATTACTTGGAATTACTGGAAATGGAAATCCTCTTTAATTTTAGAAGAAAATTTTATTGTTGTTCTATTAGAGGTATAGAGTGGACACAGGTATTTTTCATACTTTTACTGGGAATCGATCTGGCCAAACATGTGAAAGCAAAGCACTAAGAATTTTGTGGTCAGTATTTACCAGTGTGATAACTGAGAGAAGAAGAATGGCCCTATTATATATATGCTGGTATGTTACATAACCCATCTCTGCGATTGGTTTTCATTATTGAATTCTGTTAGGACAGCCACCCAACATGAATGACAAGTATTACATTTGACATTTTAATAAAAGGTAGACATGCAGCATTTAACAAGTAGCTGCTAGTGAGAATGTGCAAGACAGTGATCGGTGTTGAAAGCACTCAGCTGAGCAGGGTCAGCCCAGCTGCTCTTCACTTGCTTCTGGGCATTGCCACATCCCTGACGGCTGGCGGAGACTGATGAAAAAGCACCAGCCGCTTTCCTCAGAGATGTCGGTGGGAGTCATGGAAGGGTCAGTGAGCGAATCCAGGTTTGTTCTTGTGTGTTGATGGCTTTAGTAAAGGGATTCCAAACATTTTCTGTGAAAGGAAACCTGATTCCAGGCATTATTTTTGTCAGAAGGATTTGCTTAACGAACCAAATCACTTTTAAGTAAGGTTTGCAGATAACTCTTAAGTTATTAGTACTTGGAAAATACAAGTTAAATTACCAGTTTCGTGTAAAGGATTTTCTCTATAACCCTCTATAGACTTTCATCTTCAAAACCTGGAAATGAAATATTTCCAGTGATCTCTTCTGGAGTCACACATTCTGGATGATCCAGAGCTTTGGATCCATGTGAGCTTCTGCAAAGACTTTGCTATATGCTAGTTATATGCAAATGTGGGTTTTCTAAGAGCAGAATAATTTGCATATAGAATTACCTGTCCCGAATAACATAATCCAAATACTCAACAAGTTTTAATGATTTCCAGATTTCTAGTCATCCTTGATGTTACATTTGATGGTACAAATGAATTTGTCTGTACATTATATATAGGACGTGTAAGCTTATTCTCTTCTGATAGAAATGATGCATTTCTTCCATTTGCGTTGGAAATAGCAGTTCATACCATTTCTTAGTAGTTATTTGTAGATCTTTCTAGTAAACTCCAGGAGTAAATTTTAGGTAAATGTATGATTTCTAAAAAATAACAATTATCACTAGAGAGCTTTAGATTTCAACTGGCGGAAATTTACTTCAAACTTCAACACGACTTAATCAAAACAGGGACTTATGAGTTCATTTACTTAGGACACTAGATGGCTCATGGGGTCCAAGGAGGAGTTTCGGGTCCCAGGCCTCAGAATTTAGAGCTGCTTTCAATACACTCTGATTCACTTATGTTCATCTTTCTTCCCTCCTGTCATCCATCCACCCTGCCCACATTTAATTTTTTTTATTTTTAAAAAGATTTTATTTATCCATCTTTTAGAGAGAGGGGAAGGGAGGGAGAAAGACAGGGAAAGAAACATTAATGCATGGTTGCCTCTCGCACGCCCCCAACTGGGGACCCGGCCTGCAACCCAGGTGTGTGCCCTGACTGGGAATCGAACCTTTGACCCTTTGGTTCACAGGCTGGCACTCAATCCACTGAGCCACATCAGACAAGGCCCTGCTCACGTTTTTGCCTTTATCTCCTTAGCTTTGTTTTGCAGAAAGCCTTCTCCATGTGATAAAGAAAATGTCTACCAATAGCTTTAAATTCATTTCAGCCCAGCAACTCCAAAGAAAAAAATTTCTCCTTCCCAAAATCTTGCCATCATTCAAGGAAAGAATTCTGATTGGCATTATTAGGGTCATAAACTCCCACCAAGACCAATCAGAGCATAGGAGAATAAGATACTGTGATTGGCCAGATTTGGCTACTCTTTCTGGGCAGGGCAGTGGGTTCTCACAGAAAGAAGGAGAATGGGAAGGGGAACTTATACTGGGCAGCCAAAACAAGTCCTTTACAAGAGTGGCTTGTTTAAAAAGGTTTAAAAGCTGCTAAAAGAGTATTCCTAACTGAGGATGCATTCTTGGATTCAAGTAAGATAAACAGATTTAAGAAAACAAAACCCATTATAGGCATGTAAGGAGATATTTTCTCATATTAGAAAATTCCATAAATTAGAAGAATTGACACAGCATACTGGAGGAAAGTTCAATTGAATTAAGGATTGTTGTGTTAGGAAAAAATATTAATACACCCCCAATTTTCCTTTGTTTAAATTTCTTTCACAAAGGAGTCACTAAGAAATGGTAAACTGCAGCTTGAAACATTTAAAAAAATATTTTAATTTTTGCTAAACCAGCAGGAGGGGGCCATTACATCTGTTGTTGATATTAAAATATGAATAAGCCCTCATTGATTTGATGGTTGGATCTAAAATGAGGAATTTTAGTTATCAATGAATAGGAATTTTACTGTCTCTTTTTCATTGCAGCATATTCATAAATAAATATGCATTTACTTATGAATTTGCGGCAATGAAATAATACGAATTGCCAAACATTATAAGAAACATAAAATAGGTTACTTTGAGTGATGCGTGTGTGTGTGACTTGAAGCAAATTCTCCAAAGGAACATTCATCATGTGGAATAGCTGTAGAAGCCAAAGGCATTCTCGCTGTGCGTTACTGCAAGCCTGCTGGTCTTTAGACTCTGGTGGTGACAAAGTCAATGGCATATAAATGAGAAGTCATTATGTTTTAGTAAGGCAAACATGGATTTAAAATAGCTTGTCTGCCACATTTAAATTAGCGTATTTGACAAAATGAAGAGGGCCATCAAAAGCTGCTTTTGCAAGTAATGGTCTGAATGGCTCTCAAGTTATTCGTGCTATGGTGATACATTACAAATAATAGATGGGCTGCAATTATTTATAAGGGATTCACTTTGTCAAGACACTGGCCACAGCATATAGCTCAGATGGCACTTGTGTCATGGAACATTAATTGGCTCAGATAGCTCAAATGTTCGTGGCTGGATCTAAGGATTCAAATGATGTCATCAGAACTCAGTCTCTTGCCACAGCTTTTCATTTATGTGTCTTCATTCTTAGATAGCCTCTCCCCTTATAGGGGCAAGAAGGCTGCCAGCAGCTTCAAGCTCATATCTTGTTTCTTAGCAACCTCAACAGGGAGAAAGCAAACCTCTTTTTCAGCAGTTCCAATAAAGTCATAATTAAGTCTCATTTGCCTTGGGTCATTCTCCCTGTCCTGAACCAATCTCTGTGGCCAGGGAGATGTAATACTGGGGTGAGCCACTCCTGGATTGGAGTAAGGAGTGGGATGTTTTTCTTTCTTTTTTTAATCCTTACCCGAGGACATTTTTCATTGCTTATAGCAAGAGTGGAAGGGAGAGAGAGAAACATTGATGGGATAGAGAAGTCTCAATTGGTTGCCTCCTATACATGCCCAGACTAGGGATTGCACACACCAGGACTGGGGATCAAACCCACAACCTAAGTATGTGCCCTGACCAGGAATCAAAGCTGCAACCCTTTGGTTATGGGACAATGCTCCAACCAACTGAGCCACACCAGCCAGGGCAGGAATGGGACATTTTTCTAAGGAAAAATGATAGTGGTCCCAGGAGAAGGGTAAAAACCCAACCAATAAAATATCTGACAAGTGATTCTTCTTTTTAAAAATGAAGATATCTTTGAGAAGGAAAACACAATAAATGGTTCAGTAATTTAACTGCCCCTCCAATGATTCAGCAACTGTTCATTGACTCCGTGCCAGGCACCGTGTTAGGCACACACACCAGTAGCGAGCACAATGGCCAAGGGCTCTGATTTCGTGGAACTTGCTTTCTAGTGAACAAGGCAGACATCTAGTCACCCAAATAATTTACTCAATATGTGAAAAGTGCTGTTGCTATGAGCACATATAACAAGGGGGCTTTAGGGAGGTAAGGAAAGACATTCTAGAGGCAGTGATGTTTCAGCTGATACCTGTGAGGTGAGTCTGACTTAGCCTGGGACATGGGGTGGGCTGGGAGGAGAGAGTTCCAGAGATTTTACCTCTAAATAACCTTGTATTCCCCTTGGTCAGGGGAAACGGCAGCCTGAGAACCTAGAAAGAAGGGTGACAGAATACGCCAGTAGGGTTAATGGACTTAGAAGGAGAGGACAGGTGTTCCAGAGACAAGAACTATGCATTTTGTCATCTGAGGTGTCCAAGATAGTAAGTCTCATAATCCATATTCCTCCGTGGGTCAAGACTCCTTCTGAAAGAAGATTTAGCTAAAGCTTAGAGAGTCTCAGTTTTAATATACCTTTTCAAAACTTCATTGCCTTTTTGGGCTCTTCAAGTGAAAGGGGCTGGAAAATATGCCCTTGATTGCTTGGTAGACAAATTTAAAATTTTTGGTTTTGACCACTAAAGTTTCCTCAAGTAGCTATTCAGTGCTAAAACCCTCAGTGTCCATCACATCCAAGAGTAGTATAAATAATTGTGCACGTAATTGCATCTCAACTCTATACCTCGGCAATCAAGTTGTCAAGACAGCAGCTCTATAAATCTTGGGCTGGGTGTGTGAATAGATTATCCAGGTTAATTACAGACATCTGAACAGTTTTGCTCGTTTGTTTTGGTTTTGTTAAAGGGTTGAATAACCCAGCCTGCTATTACTGAAAACTGAAATCCCTACTCAGTCATAAATCCCCAAAGTTGCCTGCCTGTGTCCTGCCTGAAGTACAAAGAAGGATGTGCAAAGGAGGTGCCATATTTCTTTAATTTGGAGGGATTGGGTGGCTGTTTAATGCCTTTAAATAAGGCATTAAAACCAAGCTCCACAACTTTTCCAGAAACTTCCTAGTTCCCATCTTATCTCATGTTGCCGCCTCTGAGTCTCTGCCCAGCTGTGAAGACCTAAAGCCTTCTGTTTTTTTCATTTGAAGGGCGTCATGAGAGACAGTTGTCAAATAGGTGTAATAGTAGATAAAATAGCAAATTATGAAGTATCTTTATTGAGCAGTGTTTACTTATCTGGGGGAGATAAAAGTGCCAAAATGTAAGAACTGCTTATATTTCCATGTCTTCTGTAAGCTTTGTCTAGAATACTTGGTTTGCCTAAAAGGGGTTCTAAACTTTGGGAAGAAGCTAAATCTAGACCAGTTACATGGTCGACTCCTTTGGTGCAGGCATTTGTTCTAAGCATTTGATGTCTTTTTGAAGATCAGTATTTTTAAACCTTCCTGTATTTTGAAAAGTTTAAAAATACAAAAATTGTGACCTGTATTCAGGAATTAACTGTATTTGTTCTAAAACTTTTTTCCTCTCTTAGGTGAACAAAGGCAATAGCTAAACATGACAAGCAGACGGCTTGAGGAGTCCATGGGGGCCGTTCAAATGGGGTTAGTCAGGATGCTTAAAGGGTTCCAGAGCAAGGTTCTGCCGCCCCTGAGTCCAAAGGTGGTCACTGAAGAGGAAGTGAACCAAATGGTAACGTATCGGAGAATTTCAGGGTGACATGCTTCGCACTGTCTCCTCAGAGGGTGACAGCTGCTCCTTGGCATTCACCGCATATCAGAGAATTACTGCTAACAATATAAATTTAGGTAACATGGGGGCTTGTTGCGGAGCATAGGCACCTTTTAGAGCCTCGGAAGGTTTTGAAATTACATACGTTGTGACAGTGGCTTGAATTGCTTCAGTTAATGAGCTTAAGTAACACTACGCAAGCAAATTATTAGGCTTTCTAAATACTTAGTCGAACCCTAAGAAACTGTCATTTGAGTAGTTAAAAAACAATCAAGTATCAGAATTTTATAGGTTTTAATGTAAACAATCTACTATCTATTGATTGGCAAGAGTTATTTTTGTTCGTACATTTGTGGAACATAGAATGTTAAAATAATAACTATATTGTAGGAAAATACATAATTTTTCTTTCTTTAAAATAAAAATATTTATCCAGTTTAATTTTTTTATTAAAAGATTTTATTTAGTTAGTTTTAGAGAGAGGGGAAGGGAGGGATAAAGAGAGGGAGAGAAACATTGATACGTGGCTGCCTCTCGTGCGCCCCCACCGGGGACCTGGCCCAGGCATGTGCCCTGACTGGGAAATGAACCAACGACCCTTTACTTCACAGGCTGGAACTCAATCTACTGAGCCACACCAGCAAGGGTTATATATTTTAATTTTTAAATTACAGTTGACATACAATTTTAAAAAATATTTTAATGAATTATAATGATTTGGTAAGAATCAAATTATAAATCACTTGTTATAGAAAATATCAATAGCAATTTACAATGTTAGATATAGTGTTCACTGCATTTTAGAAACTAGTCTCAAGTTACATTTCAATTAGAAAAACAAAATCTATTATTATTCTCTTTTGTGGTGGTTATTGTTTCATATTTAAGATAACACCTGACTTTTTTATTTGTAAGACTTTGTTATTTTTTATTTAAATCACAACATAGCTGATACCTCATTAACATTTTAGTATTCTAATCTGGGTTCCAATTTTTTAAAAACCTAAAAAACCAAGTTGGAAGCTATGTTAGAAATATGCCTTCATTTAAATGGATTCAATCACAGAAAATAATTTTGTACGGTATTTGAAAAGCATTGATTTTAACTCAAGGCAAAACAAATGAGCTAACTTATGTTCCTGTGATTGTTTTTCAAAGTCCTGGCACATACTGAAGCATTATGCTGCTGCCAGCGATCATAATTCCCTTGCATCTGAAGTCGGCCTCGGTGCTGGAAATGTTCTGTATCTTGGCTGTGTCATTGTCGATGTCCTGGTTGTGATCCTGGGCTCTGGTTATGCGACACTGTTCTTGGGGAAACTGGGCAAATGGTTCCTGGTTTCTCTTGGTGTTATTTCTCAATAACTAACTGCATGTAAATCTTTTATATCTCAAATTACAAGTTTAATTCAAAAAACCCTTTCCTAGAAAGAAAAAAGGTCCTGGAAATAATGTGAACAATCCAGCACAACAAACTAAATAATAGTGATTGGTCCTGGGTAACTAAGCCCTTGTTCGGTTATTGAAATGTTAAATGATATTGTTAAATCAGTGAGCATGTCCTTGGGTGAGGATAAAAAAATTTAATTAAAATTAAAATGGGGCTACCATCATTGAAGGGGAATGTTGGAGCTACCACCATTTTTTTCCCTCATAACTTTAGGAAGTGTTGAGTGCATTTTGAGTTCTTATTTGGATATGTGAATAGGACCAGCTGCCAGATACAATGATTGTCTTAGATCTCTTTAAAAAAAAGGTCTAAATGGACTCTTGTGATTTCTAAAAAGTTCAGACTTATTCCTAAGCAGTGTGATCACATTTCCCAGATCCTGTACATTTTTTGAGGTTACTCTCTAACCTCGTAGAACCTGATAGTTAAATGCCCAGAAGCGTTGCTTTCATGTTGTAACTTCAGTTGAGAAATAGACGCATTTCAGAGTCCTTAGCTCTTAAGCCAGAAAGTGATTTTAGAAACTTAGAATTTTATGCTCAGATGCCTCTTCTGGGCATAAATGTTAAGCTCTTCAGATGTGTTCCTGTGCACTTGATTGACGCCCCCGCCCCCCTGGTTCCTTCCTGTGATTCCTCCAAGATCGGAAGGAAATAGCAACCACATGTCATTTCAGGTTACTGTGCAAAGAGCTCAAAAGTGCATGAGTACTTCTCTTGTATTATTTAGTTATTTTAAATATTTTATGAGGGAACTTAGTGGCATTCCAGAATTATCCTGAAAGCTGCAAACACAAATTATTCATTACTGGAACTTATGAAGATACTCTTTCGGTGTCACTGTTTATGAATCTTTGGCCCCTGTTGTTTTAAATTCTAGCTAACACCCTCGGAGTTCCTGAAGGAAATGTCCCAGACCACAGAACAGAGACTGGCTAATACACGGTTGATGTGCCGACCACAGATCATTGAACTTTTAGATATGGGGGAAACAACTTATCAAAAGGTAGATGCTTTCTGTTATAGTAGCTTATAAAGTAGGCCCTGGCATAAAGTGAACATTCTTAATCAAGCAACTAAGTAATAGTTATTGTTTCTGGGCTAATTAATCTTTTATTTGGTTGTTTAATTCATTCTTTTTTTTCCCTCTGTTGACCTTGATATCTGTGATTCGATATGGAGAGAATTAAAATTAATTAGTACAGATAACTTTTGACTACTCACATTTCTTAGCCACTTCTAGACACTGTTGTTTACAGATTACTGTTGTAATTCCGAGGATTATATTAGCCACATCTAATTAAATTATCATTTTAGCACCAGAAATCCCTTTTTACTTGAGTTGTCATCACTAAAAAGAAAGATGGAATTGCGTAGGCACTTGTGGTACATTCTGGTGCATTTCCAATAACAAATGTTTTCTTTTGGTCTCTAAAAAATGGTTATTTTAGCGTGTTTCTATATTCTAATGTAAACCATATGTTCTAGGCTTTAGGAGCATATGATTATAAAACAGAGTCTTTATTACCCACTTTTTAACTCCTTGAATTTTTATGTAGAAATTACGGTGTGAATCTCCACTGGTTGAACTGCTGGAGATTTAACCTCCTCTCAAAGGGTTCCTCAGCTGTTCCCGAGAGTGTTTCAGACTATTTCCCGCAAGATGAGTGAGTCCCTGAGGCTCTTTTGCTCTTACTGCAGTGTCATTGCCTCCCCTGCCAAGGATCTGCACAGAAATGTGCTCTTCCTCTGAGCCCTGGTAGTTTCATTATTATTTATTATCTTCCCCATAAACATTCTCTGACTTTGAGAGCAGGGAACGTGGCCTTTCCCAAAGCTGATTCATCCTAATTAAGGGCTGTTTGCTCCTTTCCCGCAGCAGAACTGAGACCAGACTATGTGTGGTGTTGTGTGCATAATGCCTGTATTTCAGTGTATTTTGACTCCTGCTATGAAGGATGAGGAAATAAGTGTACTTGACTACAGCTCATCTTCTCTCCACTCAGTTGGTTGTTTTTACTTTATTTTTAGGAGTTTCACTTGTCCCTTAGTTGGATGACAGTCATCCTCTACTAATTTCTTTTTCTTCTTCCTTCTTTCTTCTCCTTCTTCTCCTCCTTCTTCTTTCTTCCTTTTTACTAATTTCTTTGAGAAGAGCTTATGGAAACTATTTCCGTGGTTTTATATAGTATTGATAATACTTACTTATTGCCTTTATATTGAACTTCAGTTTTCTTAGCTGTAAAATTCTTGGGCCACACATTTTTCCCAGAAGAGCTTTATAGGCATTCTCCTCACTACCTTCTGGCTTTAAATAATGGTGTGTAAAAGTATGAAGCCAACTTGATTTTCCCTAGGATAAAGGATAGATTCTTTAATCTAGCTTGTATGCTCAAAGATTGTTTATTCTTATTTAAAGTCCAATACTTTTATTAGGATGCACCTTTATTTTATTTCTAGACCATTTTCTTATAGGCCATTTTTTGTTCTTTTCTTTAATAATGTCAGTTACAAACACGTTGGACCTTCTTTGTCTGCCCTTCTACATCTTCTTTGTCACCTTTAATCCATTTTTAACTTTCTGTTCATTTTCATTTCATTGTAATTACACACTCCGGGCTATCTTCTGAGTCCCTTTCTTTGAGTTTTGTGTATGTGTATTTCTCTCAAAACTCATTCTGAAGCTTGACCAGTTAAGCACACCTAGATTGTCTCATAGCATTTGACACAGTTAGTGTCTCTTTTTGTACCTTTTTATTCTCTTGTATCTCACATATCACACTCCTTTGTTTTTTTCTACTTCACTGATTGCTTTTTTCTTAGTTTACTTACTGGATTGTTCTCCTTATCCCTGATCACTAAATGTTGGAACTCCTCAGCACTTGGTCCTTGAACCTCTTCTTTCTCTTCTAAACCCACTCCTTAGGTGAGTGACCCCTTCTACAAACAAGGCTTTAAATTCCCCCTTTTAAACTATTACTGTCATAATTACACCTCTTGCTATGGCCTATCCCCTGAACTATGGACCATACATTCAGTTCATATATCCAATTGATTTCTGGACAACTTCACTCAATATTATGGTCTCTTTTTTTTTGAGATTTATTTATTTTGTGTTTGGCAGTGGTTTATTCTTTTTTCTTTCTTTCTTTCTTTCTTTCTTTCTTTTTTTTTTTTTGCTATATGGTACTCCATTGCATGACTATATTACCTTTTTAAATCCATTTTACTGTTGATGAGCATTTGTTTTTCCCTGCATTTTTACTATTATAAATGATGCTGTTATAAACATTCTTTTACATGTCTTTTAGTGAATATGTACACATTTCTATTAGGCATATATGTAAAACTAGAATATTTAGGTTACAGGCTTTTCATATGTTTTGATCTGGTAGATAGTGACCACTTTTCTAAGGTGTTTGTACAGTTTACACTCCAATTAGCTACGTGTGTGATTCCAGTCACACTGCATCCCTGCTAGCAGGTGACGTCGTCGGTCTCTTTCACACCGTTTCATTGGGTGTGTTGTACTGTCACCCTGTGGTTCAATGTGCGGTTTCTTGATTTCTAATGAGGCAGAGCATGTTCTCATGTTTTATTAGCCATTTGGATATCATCTTTTATAAATTGCACGTTTATATTTTTGTTCATTTCTTACTGATTTTGTAAAGGTTTTTCATATATTCTGGAGACCGGTCCTTTATCAATTACATGTATTGTAACTAATCCCCCATTCTTTGACTTTCTTTTTTATTCCCTAGTGCTTATCTTTTGATGAACATATGTTTTAAAAAGTCAGTATGACTTAACTTACTAATATTTTATTTATTTATTTTTATTTTTTAATATATTTTATTGATTATGCTATTACAGTTGTCCCATTTCTTCCCCATCACTCCCCTCCACCCTGCACACCCCTTCCCACCCACATTCCCCCCTTTAGTTCATGTCCATGTGTCATAAGTTCTTTAGCTTCTACATTTCCCACACTATTCTTGCCCTTCCCCTGTCTATTTTCTACCTACCACTTATGCTACTTATTGTCTGTACCTTTTCCCCATCTCTCCTCCTCCTGCTCCCCTGTTGCTAAACCTCCATGTGGTCTCCATTTCTGTGTTTCTGTTCCTGTTCTAGCTGTTTGCTGAGTTTGCTTTTGTTTTAGGTGTGTGGTTGTTAATAACTGTGAGTTTGCTGTCTTTTTACTGTTCATATTTTTTATCTTCTTTTTCCTAGATAAGTCCCTTTAACATTTCCTATAATAAGGGCTTGGTGATGATGAACTCCTTTAACTTGACCTTATCTGAGAAGCACTGTATCTTCCCTTCCCTTCTAAATGACAGCTTTGCTGGATAGAGCAATCTTGGATGTAGGCCTTTGATTTTCATGACTTGGCATACTTCTTTCCAGCCCCTTCTTGCCTGTAAGGTCTCTTTTGAGAAATCCGCTGACAGTCTGATGGGAACTCCTTTGTAGGTGACTGTCCCCTTATCCCTTGCTGCTTCTAGAATTCTCTCCTTCATTTGAATCTTGGGTAATGTAATTATAATGTGCCTTGGTGTGTTCCT
>PVKU01006613.1:0-90585 GCA_004027475.1 Anoura caudifer
ACCCCCCCCCCCCCCCCCCCCGGGTCTTGTTATTATCCATGTGTCCTTTATACTTGTTCCTGCATTCCCTTCCCCTTTTCCCCTGAAATTCCCTCCCCTCTCCCTTCTGGTCACTTTCAGTCTTTGGTTATATTTTGCTTGTTTGTTTGTTTTGTTGATTAGGTTCCTGTTAAAGGGGAGATCATATAGTATTTGTCTTTCACCACCTGGCTTATTTTGCTTAGCATAATGCTTCCCAGTTCCATCCATGCTGTTGCAAATGGTAGGAACTCCTTTCTTTCTGCTGCATAGAATTCTATTGTGTAAATGTACCATAGTCTTTTGATCCATTCATTTACTGATGGGCACCTAGGTTGCTTCCAGCACTTGGCTATTGTAAATTGTGTTGCTATGAACATTGGGGTGCATAGGTTCTTTTGGATTGGTGTTTCAGGGTTCTTAGGATATAATCCTAGCAGTGGAATTGCTTTCCATAGTGGTTGTACCAGTCTGCAATCCGACCAACAGTGCACTAGGGTTCCTTTTTCTCCACAGTCTCTCCAACACTTGTTCTTTGTTGCTTTGTTTATGATGGCCATTCTGACCAGTGTGAAGTGGTATCTCATTGTGGTTTTAATTTGCATCTCTCTGATAGCTAACAATACTGAGCATCTTTTCATGTGTCTCTGGATCCTCTCTATATCCTCCTTGGAGAATTGTCTGTTCAAGTCTCTTTCCCATTTTTTAATTGGGTTGCTTGTCTTCTTAGAGTAGAGTAGTGTGAGTTTTTTATATATTTTGGAGATTAAACCCTTGTCTGAGGTATCATTGGCAAATATGTTTTCCCATACGGTTGGTTCTCTTTTTATTTTAATACTGTTTTCTTAAGCCATGCAGAAACTTTTTATTTTGATGAGATCTCATTTGTTTATTCTTTCCTTTATATCCCTTGCTCTAGGGGACATATCAGTGAAAATATTGCTCCGTGAAATATCTTAGATTTTCCTGCCTATGTTCTTTTGATGGACTTTAATGGTGTCACAACTTATATTTAAATCTTTTATCCATCTTGAATTTATTTTTGTGTATGTTGTAAGTTGGTGCTTGAGTTTCTTTTTTTTTGTATGTAGCTGTCTATAAAAATGTTTATGTCCTGCTAAGTACTTATTTACTTAATTGAGGAATGTTAATGCTTTTCAGGTCTTTTATTTATTTAATGAGTGAAGAGTTTTAAGTGTAAAAATAAAGGACTTGCTTAAGCAATGAGAAACCATAAAAGAAATGCTAATAAACATTAGGGAAGAGATCATGTCAGAGACCAAAGAAAAATTCCACACTGACATAGACTGCCTCTGAACAGTGGAAAAAAGAAAGACGCAAGTGTGAAAAATAAAGGAAATGCAGCAGGACTAATCTGATAGAAGTAGAGAATAGGAATAATCAGCAAAATGTAATGAGTCTTGAAAAGCTTAGTATTGGAAAAACTTTCTATAACTGCTCATTGCAATGAGTTGAACACTGTTTTCATGCAGTGGATACTTTTCATTCCATCTGATACAAATATGCCTGTTATATTCAGAAAAGACTGTTTCCAATATGTTTGGCCTTATTAATGATTATCCATAAGTCACAGATCAGAGAAATTAATGAAAAGTAGTGTTTCTATTGGTAAAGATAAATATTAATGCACTGCTTTTGGAAATAATGAGAAAAACATGTACTTACAAGTATGGGTATATTGGTTGATAATAGTTATGTGGTAGTGTTTCTTGATCTTGGCTGCATACATACATGTTCAGTATTTTTTAATGATGTTTTAAAAGATCGTTTTGACAATTTTAAAGACAACATTTCCGTTTTACAGTAACAACTTTTAATTGAAAGATTTTTATGCAATGCATATCTAATTTTTAAAATATTTTTGTGGTAAAAAATGTGTAACAAAATTTACCATTTTAGCCATTTTTAAGTATTCAATTCTGTAGGTGGCATTAAGTACATTCACAATATTGTATAATCACCACTATCTATTTCCAGAACATTTTCATCATCCCAAACAGAATTCCACCTGTTAATCAATAACTCCCATTCCTTCCTCTCCCCAACCCCGGCAACCACTATTCTATTTTTTTATCTATGAATTTGACTAGTATATATACTTTATAGAAGTGGAATCATACAATTGTCCTTTTTGTCCAGCTTATTTTATTTAGCATTTTTTTTCAACATTTATCCATGGGGTTCTTTTTTTTTTTTAAGATCTTATTTATTTCATTTTTAGAGGGGAAGGAAAAGAAAAAATGAGGGACAGAAGCATCAATGTGTGGTTCCCTCTCACATGCCACCCCCTGGGGACTTGGCCTGCAACCCAAGCATGTGCCCTGACTGGGAATCAAACCAGCAACCCTTCGGTTCTCAGGCCATTGCTCAATCCACTGAGCCACATCAGCCAGGGCTCAACATGTATCCATGTTGTAGCATATATCAGAACTTTATTTCCTTTTAAGGCTGAATAATACCCCATTTATGTATATACCAAATTTTGCTTTTTTATTCATCTGTTTATGAACACTTGGGTTGTTTCCATTTTTCAGCTCTTTGAATAATGCTGCTGTGAACATGGGTATATAAGTATCTATTTCAATTGCTGTTTGCTGTTCTTTTGGGTGTAAACCTAGGAGTAGAATTGCTGAGTTATATGGCAATTCTATTGTATGCTTAAATTACTTTTTGAGGAATCAACAACTTTTCCACAACAGCTGTACCATTTTATTCCCACCAGCAATGCACGAGGGTTCTAATTTCTCTACAGCCTCACCCACACTTGTAATTTTCTGTCAGTTTATTTGGGTTTGTTTGTTTGGTTTTATACTCTAGCTATGCTAGTAGCTAAGAAACAATATCTCATTGTGGTTTTGCCTTGCACTTCCCTAGTGACTAATGATGTTGAGCATCTTTCACATGCTTATTGGCAATCTGTCTATCTTTGGAGAAATGTCTATTCAGGTAATTTGCCCCCATTTTTAGTTTCATTTTTAAATCATGATAACATTCTAATAGAAGAGGGTTCTGCCCTTTTGGTTTCAGCTTCCTTTGGGGAACCCACGCCTCTGGGGTCCAGTAACACTGCCTCCTTCTTTTATCTCTCCAACCAAGAGTTGGTAGACACTTGCTGTCCTAATCTTGAGTCACTTCACTGTTCCCTGTTTGACCCTCAAATCCTCCATCAGTTATGTATCAAATTCTTTTCATTACCCAATGTAAATATTTATATGGTTCCTGTTTTCCCAGACAGATCCTAACTGGTACAGAACTTAAATACTCTCCTTTTAAAGTTGAGAAAATGTTGACCTTTTTTTCTTCCAAATACATTTTAGAATTAACTTGGTCATGTTCAAGAAAAAAGGTCATTCCTGAAACCAGGAACTTTAGAAATTTCTTCAGATTCATGACGTTAGTAAAAGGCCAGATACTGGGACAATAACGCCCTGATTCTCAAACTTCTAATTAGGGACCTGGGTGACTAAAGGGTGGGGGAGAGGCTTTATTATATTTTTTTACTACATGTAGCTTTATTCCTTTTGATTTTTATTAACCACATAAATCTTTTACCTATTTAGAATAAATAAATTTTAAATCTTTAAATGAAATGTCTACCTTTACACATTTGCTGTATAAATGTGGGTCTTTACAAAGTGTCTTTGATTTGTTTTAAATGTCATTATACTTGGTAGTTGTTAGAGAGAAATATTACCATGGTTATCACAAAACAGAAGATTTTATTAAGCATACAGTTATTTATAGGCTTACATACACACACAATGCAGTTCTATATAATTAATTCAATTTGTATTCTGTTTTAAAAAATAATGACCTTCAAATATTTTTGGTCATATTTTCCTATTGGTAAAAACTTTTGAGCATATGCCCCCATTATATGTACTGCATATTTATTTATAGTAAGTACATGGACCACAGAACTAATGTATACATTATAAAACATTAACAAGTTGACATTTATAAAAAAACAGGTAAACAAATTAAGAGGACAAATTCGAAAGCTTTTCCTCCACCCCAGTAGATTATCTTGTGCCCCCTGGGGTGCACAGTCCCCCTCCAATGGTACAGTATTTGATAGGGTTTCAGCTAAGAGCTGCTGAGGGATCTCAGACACCTAATCTGTGGAAGTGCATACATGTTCACCAAACTTAGTGAAAATATTTAAAGCGATCTCTGACTTCAACTCCCTAACCTATTTTAACTTCCTTAATTTAAACACAAAGCAATAAAACTTGTTCTATAAACACATTAGCTTCAATTCTAAGCAGTTTCTCTGAGCTGTAATAAGAATCCAATTTGTACTGCCTCTGAACTTAGGAATCACATCACTGGTATGCATTAGACTCTTTATCATCAAAGATCAAGTAGCCTTGAGACAATGGGAGAGGGTATGTGTATGGATTTGAGAGGAACCTAAAATAGTAATAGTAACCATTACAAAATTCACTAGTTTCTATCTGACTTACAAAAATGAAGTGTTAACAAAAAAATTATGATGAAAACAATACAAAAGTAAATTGTGATCTGGAGTCTTTTTTAAGGCCATTCTCTTTGTTAGATGCAATGTAATGACTGTCTTACCTACCTGGGTTTAAACAGCTCAAAACTAGCATTCAGGTAGTCCCTGCAGGAACTGAAAGGCATCCTGCCCATGGAGTCTTTCTCTGAGTTACCTGAAACAGTGAGCAGAGCTTCTCTTTGGCCAGTTTCACGAGGGCCTGCAGTGTGCTGGACACCAGGATGATATAAAGTTGAATGAGACCGTCACTTTTTAAGTCAATGACATTTAGGAATGAATCATTTGTTCATTGAGAAAAATTCATACTTAAGAGCAGAATACTGGAAATGTTTACTTGTCAGGGAAAATAGGACAAAGCTTCACAGAGGGAAGGTTATTTGATTTGGACAGTGAAGATGAACTGTAGTTGAGAAAGGAAGAGGAGGAGTGGGAAGGTAAAGATAAGCAAGGCAGGGAAAGAGAAAATTAACACTGAGTACCCAGCTGGGTGGACATGTATCTCCTGTAATTGTCAGGAAAGCCTTCTGAGATGGCCTTATCCTCTTTCACACATGGAGAAACTGGCCCAAGAAAGTGAAGTAACTAGCACAAATCACCATGCAGTTGCCCGCTGCAGAGTTTAATATTAACTGTTCATATTAAGGGGTGCATTAGTTAGATAATGAGTGTAATTTAGTGGTCCCAAAATTTCAGTGTATGTTATTTGTAAGGATACAGAAGAGTTGCACTTACCAGAACTATTCTTAGGAAGTGCAGTACATCTATTGGGGAAAATAAAGAATACCTAAGCTGTTTGGGATGCTGATGTGGTCAAGGTACTGTAGGGCATGCTGGCATAGCTGGTTGCTATACTCTTCAAAGGAGGATGTTTTCCTGTAATACTCAGGAGCCTCTTCTTTAAGTAAATCTTTAACAGATATTTGAGGACTATTAATTTAAAGGTGCTCAAACTAATAGTGTGCTCAAGGACCCAACTTGTTCTGAGTGGATACAGAAAGGTTCTCTGCCTAAACGCCAGAGCCATTGCTCTCCAAGATGCACAATAGCTCCCTGTAGCATGAAACTACATTGCAGATACGCAGGTAGCTAGGCAGCCCGACAGACAGAGAGGTACAGATGGGAAAGAATTAATGGTGATTTAAAGATTGTGCTGCTGATTCCCTGGCTGGTCTGGTTCAGTGGATTGAGCACCAGACTGCAAACTGAAGAGTTGCTAGATCAATTCCCAGTTAGGGCACATGCCTGGGTTGCAGACCAGTCCCCAGTAGGGGGTGCTCAAGGAGCAACAACACATTGATGTTTCTCTCCTTTCCTTCCCCTCTCTAAAAATAGATAAATAAAATCTTTAAAAAAAAAAAAAGATTGTGCTGCTGGTGGTTTTCTCACAGGAGAATCTAATGTAATCTTAATGTTGTATTTTCTTCAACTTTTTATCATAGCCACAAAATTTTCAGGGAGCTTTAATTCTCTGGGGAACAAGATGTGGTAAGAATGAGTGAACACATAAATCTCTACTGTTAAATTTTCCATTGTATATTTGTTACCTTCAGGAAATTACTACAATCAAGGCGAGATTCGTAAGAAAGAACTTTTGCAGAGCTGTGATGTTTTGGGGATTCCAGCCTCCAGTGTAATGATTATTGACAACAGGTAATTCAGCTATATTAATGATTTGATTGAGAACACATCTAGTGTTTCACCATTAACTCTTGGCTGCGGTTATGAAAAATAGTCTTTTTTAAGTATTTTTATTATTACAATTTTTCCAATTTTTTCTTCCTTTATCCACCCTCCACCCTGCCACCCCAACCCTCTAGCATACCCCCCACCCTTAGTTCATGTCCATGGGTTGTCAATATAAGTTCTTTGAGTCCTCTGTTTCCTATACCATTTTTTATCACTCTTCATCTATTTTATGCCTACTAACTATGCTTCTTCTTCCCTGTACCTTTTCCCACCACTTCTCCCATCCCCCTTCCACCAAAATCACTGTGTGATGTCCATTTCTCTGATTTTGTTCCTGCTCTATTGTTTGCTTATTTTTGTTTTCATTGTTTTTCCTTTCTTTTAGGTTCATTTGTTGATAGTTGTAAGTTTGTTGTCATCTTACTGTTCATATTTTTTATCTTCTTTTCCTTGGATAAATCCCTTTAACATTTCATATAATAATGGCTTAGTGATGATGAACTCCTTTCACTTGACCTTATCTGGGAAGCACTTTATCTGCCCTTCCATTTTATTTATTTTTTATTTTTTTAATTATATTTTATTGATTATGCCATTATAGTTGTCCCATTTCTCCCCCATCATTCCCCTCCACACCCCCTCCCACCCACATTCCCCCCTTTAGTTCATATCCATGTGTCATAAGTTCTTTAGCTTCTACTTTTCCCACACTATTCTTGCCCTCCCACTGTCTATTTTCTACCCACCATCAATGCTACTTATTCTCTGTACCTTTTCCCCTTCTCTCCTCCTCCCACTCCCTTGTTGCTAACCCTCCATGTGATCTCCATTTCTGTGTTTCTGCTTCTATTCTAGTGGTTGGCTTAGTTTGCTTTTAGGTGTGGTTGTTAATATCTGTGAGTTTGCTGTCTTTTTACTGTCCTATTTTTGATCTTCTTTTTCTTAGATAAGTCCCTTTAACAGTTCATATAATAAGGGCTTGGTGATGATGAACTCCTTTAACTTGGCCTTATCTGAGAAGCACGTTATCTGCCCTTCCATTCTAATTGACAGCTTTGCTGGATAAAGCAATCTTGGAAGTAGGTCCTTGACTTTCATGACTTGGAATACTTCTTTCCAGACCCTTCTTGCCTATAAGATCTCTTTTGAGAAATCAGCTGACAGTCTGATAGGAACTCCTTTGTAGGTGACTATGCCCTTATCCCTTGCTGCTTCTAGAATTCTCTCCTTCATTTTAATCTTGGCTAATGTAATTATGATATGCTTGGTGTGTTTCTCCTTGGGTCCACCTTCTTTGGGACTCTCTGAGCTTCCTGGACTTCCTGGAAGTCTATTTCCTTTGCCAGATTGGGGAAGTTCTCCTTTATTATTTGTTCAAATAAGTTTTCCACTTGTTGCTCTTCCTCTTCCTCTTCTAGTACCCCTATAATTTGGTTGTTGGGATGTTTAAAGATGTCCTGGAGGTTCCTAAGCCTCTCCTCATTTTTTTGAATTCTTGTTTCTTCCTTCTTTTCTGTTTGGTTGTTTCTTTCTTCCTTCTGGCCCACTCCATTGATTTGAGTCCAGTTTTCCTCCCATCTCTATTGGTTCCCTGTGTGTTTTCCTTCATTTCACTTATTGTAGCCTTCATTTGTTCATCTAATTTGTGACCAAAATCAACTAATTCTGTGAGCTTCCTAATCACCAGTGCTTTGAGCTGTGCATCTGATAGGTTGGCTATCTCTTGGTCGCTCAGATGAATTATCTCTGGGGCTTTGATCTGTTCTCCTGTTTGAGCCATTTTTGTTTTTGTTTTTTGGGGGGGTTTTTGGTCTGGTCGTGGCTGTTAGGTAGTGAGGGGTGGAGCCTTAGGTGTTCCCCAGGGCAGGGCAATGCAGTTGCTGGGTTGTGATGCTGGATGTGGGGGCGGGGCTGGAGAGTGAAAAATGTCGCTTGCTCCTCTCTCTCTGATTCCAGTCCCCTCCGCCACTTTCCCCAAGCAAATTGGGCCCTTCTGGTGCTGATTTCCGTGTGAGTGGGCTTATGTACATTCTAGTACCCTGTGGGTCTCTCGAACAAACTCTCCTGTGAGGCTGGGAGTCTGTCCTGGCACTTCAACCCCCACAAGTGTTTTCAATCAGTGCCTTTAGGCTTTATTTCCTAGCACTGGGGCCCTGGGTTGCGCAGTCTGTCTTGCTTCCCATTTTCTCCTGGTTTATCTGCGCGAGTGTATGACCGAGGTCAGCCGCCTTGTGCGCCTTGCTTCGTCTGCTTATTGCCTCCCCGTGCTCGGTAACCTCCACCTGTGCACCTGGAGTGTGCCATCCACTGCCTGTGTTCCCCGGGACTACTAGCCACTGCTTTTTCCTACCGCAACCCTCTCCGCTGGCCACCGACTCCGCCCCTCTTACCAGTCTGGGTGAATCATTGTCGGACTTCTGTACAATTCAGTTTTCTATCTGTTCTGGTTGTTTTGTTTTGGGGTTTTTTTTTTTTTTGGTTCTATATTTTTGTTGTCCTTAATCTTTGTTGTGAGACAAGGCACAGTGTTTCCACCTACACCTCCATCTTGGCGGGAAACTGCCTTTCCATTTTAAATGAAAGCTTTGCTGGATAGAGTAATCTTGGATGTAAGTCCTTGCGTTTCTTGACTTTAAATATTTCTTTCTAGCCCCTTCTTGCCTGCAGGGTTTCTTTTAAGAAACCAGCTGATAGCCTTATGGGCATTCCTTTGTAGGTAACTCTCTCCTTTCCTCTTGCTTCTTTTAGGATTCTCTCCTTATCTTTAATCTTGGGTAACTTAATGATGATGTGCCTTGGTGTGTTCCTCTTTGATTCCAACTTCTTTGGGACTCTCTGGGCTTCCTGGAAGTCTATTTGCCTCGCCAGATTGGGGAAGTTTTCCTTCATTATTTGTCCAAATAAGTTTTCAATTTCTTGCTGCTGTTGTTCTCCTTCTGGCACTCCTATAATTCGGATATTGGAGTGTTTCAGGTTGTCCCACACATTTGTAAGACTCTCTTCACTTTTTTGAATTCCTGTTTCTGCATTCTGTTTCCATTGGATGTTTATTTTTTCCTTTTATTTTAAATCGTTGCCTTGAGTCCTTTTTTCCATCCTGTCTCTGTTGGTTCCCTGAATATTTTGCCTTATTTCATTTTGGGTATCTTTTATTTGTTTTTTCATTTTTCAACCAAGCTTAGTCAAATCTGTGAGCATTTTGATTACCAGAGTTTTAACTTCTCCATCAGATATGTTGACTATGTCCTCATTGTTTAGTTCTCTTGCAGAGGTTATGCTCTCTTCTTCCATTTGGGCCATATTTCTTTATCTTGGCGCAGCCGGTAAGTTATGAGAGGGCACAATGCAGCTTGCCTGCTTGTCCCTAACGCACTTTCTGAGGGACTCTTATATGAGACTGGGAATTTCTCCCACTGGAGCAATCCCGGTATCAACTCTGAGTCTCAGTTTCCCCTTAAGTTAACCCTGCTCGCACAGCCCTTGCAGCCTGTCACCACGCTGCAGCCAGTCCTGCCCCCAAGGTCCACCAACTCATAGCAGTTTTTCTCTGCCAGCCAGCACCGCCTTACCGGTCTGGTAGTTCTGATTGATTTTTTTCCTTTAATTCCTTGGTTGTGGGAGTGCTATGCAGTTTGATTTTTCTGGCGCTTCTGATTGTTTATTGAGTTTAGATTGGTTGTTATCCTTTTGGTTGTGCAAAGAAGTGAAGGGTTTCTATCTACTCGAATCTAGAGCCAGACTACCCAGGCTGAAACTCCATGTTGGCCAGAACTGATATTTTGAAAGATTTTATCTTGTTCAGCGTGGTTGGGAATTAATGTTCACTGTGTTAGATTGGGTAGGGGGATCTCTTGTTCATTTCAGTGCCCTACAAAAAGAAAAGGGGGAAATTTCAATTCATTGCCAGTTTTATTTGGCTCAGGGTAAACTGTTGTGATCGCCACAGGGGAATTACTTCTCTGTCCACACCAGTAGGTTTTGTAATGCTTTTAAAAGCGTGAATCTGGAGCCAGACTACTGGGACTGAAACCCAGGTTCATCAGGTCATTAACTGTGTCATGTAGGCGAGTTCCTTAATCTGTTCCTAAACTTTTTCCTCTGTAACCCTTGGAAGATGCATGGTTTTAAGTCAGCTTGTGAAATAAATCATTTGCTCATTTGTTTTCAAAGATGATGTACTTCTCTTTTACTCTGTGGGTATATGGTATGATTTATTTTCTCACTGTTAATATGAACAATAATATTAATGGATTCTCTGCTCAGGCACCCCATTTCCACATAGACTTTTGCCTGTGCAGTATTTGCTTTAGCCCAGCAATGCAAGATATTTTTTCCAGGGTCAGATCTGAGTTGTCAAATCAAAGGTCTCTGTTCCGTTATCAAGATCTTTACTCTTGTCACATCTTAATTAATTATGTTTTACATATCCTGAAGATCATGCAGCTTCAGCAACATCTCCTACTTATGAAATGCTAATATAGAGAGGTAGTAAACTTGTTAAAAATAAAATTTTCAAGAAACCAGTTTGAAGATTCAAAGAAACCATGTATTATGTTAGCTCAGGCTGCCATAGCAAAATACCATAGACCAGGAAGCTTATACAGCAGCAATTTATTATCTCATAGTTCTGGAGGCTGGAAATCCCAGACCATGGTCCAGCAGGGGCAATTTCTGGAGGGGATTTGCTTTTTGGCTTAGAGATAGCCATCTTCTCACTGTTTGCTCACATGGGGGAAAGAGAAAGAGAAATTTGTCTTTCTCTTATTCAGTCCTATAGTCCTATGGCCACCAGTCCTATAGGATTAGGTCTACCATTATGACCTTACTTAACCTGAATTACTTTCTAAAGATCTTCCTCCAAATACAGTTATATTGGGGGTTAATTCTTCAACAGATGGGTTTAGGGAGGATGCAATTCAACCCCTGTCAACACGCAGCCTATAGTCTTTCAACCTCTTACTTTACAACCCAGAAAAAGCAGAGCTTTGGAATTTTACTTCAGGTGATTTAGATGAGTCAAAGAGAAGAATGAAGGGTAAGAAGAGAAAAGAAATTTTATGGAGAGCCTATACTCATGATAATAACAGTAAATAGTATTAAACCATTATGGTTAGTACCCAAAACCATCTTATTTAATCCTTAAAGTAATCCAATTTTTTTCTGATGTTGTAGATAAGAAACTACATATGTTAGTGAGAGGCTGAGCAATTTGCTGCATGTCATCCAGCATATGTGGTGGAGCTGGCATTTGAGGAGAAGCAGTCTGGCTCCAGAACCTGGGCTTTAACTACTGTGTTATATGCCTACTCCGTGCCTGACACAAACTTTCACAATGGCCACCTCATCTAACCCATCTGCCAACTGTGTAAGATAGGTTTCCTTATCCTTTTGTTTCACTTGAAGAAACTGAAGCTCAGAGAGATTAGAGACTCCTCTGAGGTCACACATTTAATAAATGGCAATGCTGGAATTCAAAAACAGAAAGGAAGACAATCAATTCCTGGCTTTCTGCAGGAAAGTAGGTCACCACTTTGTTATTGAAAGACCAGGATCTGTTTAAGTACATGTAATTGACCTTGTATGTGGTCATTTTTTACTTCCATTATTGTGAACTTCATTGCTAGATTTCAGGGAAACATTTAGCCAGGAGAGCTTCCCCAAGTACACCCCTTATCTGATCACTTAAAGATGGGGGGAAAATTAGTTCTGAAGAAAAGAAGGCATAATGTCAGTCATTAGATGCCTAAATGGATACTTTCAGTAACTCTACCCAGTTCCTTAATATCTATGAAGTTCTGTTAATTTAATGGGTCATATGTTGTTAAAATACATGTTAACAGATACATAGTAAATGCCTGGAATGGGCGAGGTTCTGTAATAAGTGTTGAAGAAAGAGAAGAGCAGTTTCAAGACGTAGGAGCTGACTAATCGGAGCTGGCAGGACAGGCACCAAGGCTGCCCTTGTGGATAGCTTGTGGATAGCTGTGGATTGTACCTACGCTCATTTGCAAGCCAGGGAGAGCGGTTAGAGGTTTCGGGGACTCTCGGGAACTGGATGTGACTAGAAATGCAGCCTGTGGATTTAGTACTCATCTGTTGCTTGTGTACTTCTTAGTATATCAGGAAGAATCCATACAATTATTTCAGTTATATTTCAAAGTAAAAGAAAACAAAAAGTGCCCACACATTTCTACATGCATAGATAATTTCTAAAAGGATACATACCAGACTCCTTCAGAGTAGCTGCTACTATGTTGGGGCCAGGAAGAGCAGAACATTTTCATTTTTTTAATTTCACAGGCTTCTGTGCAGTTTGATTTTTTAAAGGAAGCTTTTATTACTTTTTAAATTTATATATGTATGTGTATATATACATGCATACGTGTGTGTATATATATGAGAGAGACTACCCCACATATCTAATAAAACATTCTTCCCTCTCTACTCAGCTTCTATCCATACAAGTGAGTGCTAATTAGAAATATGTACATTTTGCTATTTAACTTGATAAATTCAAAGAATAGAATAGAGTTCATTGAAAAAATAAAAATGCTTTTAAGCCTTTTTATAAACACTATGGTCTTCTCATAGGCCTCATTCTGGTGGGTGGGAAGAGGCTCAGATACACTGCTCCTAAGCACTAGGCATGGTAAGGCCTCAAGAGAGGCTGAATATGATGAAATAACACAAAGCACATCCCCCCTATTGTAATCCATGACCATTAAAGTACGCTGGGGCCCAATGACCTATTGTTTGACAAAACTTGCAATGTCTCAAAGCTGTTCATGGTCTGATCTCTGTCTCCCTGCTCAGCCTCATCATCTAGCCCACAGGTAGCAAACATAAGGCCCTCGGGCCTAATCCAGCCCAGCACCTTGTTCCTACTCCAAGATGGTGCCAAGCTCTCATTAAGGAGTAGTTACATTTATACAGTCCTAAAATTACATTCAACCCTTTGAAGGCAACTACCAGGCTGACAAGGCCCCAGTGAAAACGAGGCTGACACCCCTGATCTAGCCCATTTTACTCATATCACATCCATTCGTATAACAAAAATAGGTAGGACTGCCCATACCCCAAACTGTGTCTCCTCTGCATCTCTTGTCTCCTGTTTAAACTAGGCTTCAAACATACCGTGCTTGCTTTTTCCCCCATCATCTTATTTATTAAACATTTCCATCATCATTTATCACCACTATACTCCCGCCTCCATCCAGCCCCCGGCCCCTCTCATACTGTGCTTTCTTACATGCATATACCTTTGCCTGTGCTTGTGCCTGCCTCTCTCATGCTTTCTCACTTCTCAACACCCCTTACCTGTCTCTTCAGCAAGCTCCTATTCATACTCAAACCTCAGTTCAAGGATTACCTGAGACTCTAGCACCATCTTGATTTGCCAAGATTTTCTTGGACATCTTACATTCTCATTGTTCCATTATATCCTACTATGCACGCTAATTTTAGTCTATGCTATAAACCCCTCTATATTTTGTATTCCTGTATCCCTAGCATCTGTCATAACCCTTGATACATAGTAGTTGCTCAGTACTTACTTGTTGAATAAATGAATGACTCCACATACACCATGAGTTTTCTTTCTGTGGCCAGCATCTAAATGTGTGGTCTTGGAGAACTTAAATGGGTGCCCATGCATTTCAACCTCCCTTTTTTAAAAAAAAATTTAATCTTTATTGGGTTTTTTTGCCATTACCTTTAGTCCCCTTATACCCCACTCCCTCATCAACTCCCTTTCGTTACTTTTTCTTAATTTACCCAGAAATGGTGATTAGCAAACCATTTTTCAAGATTTAAGTGAAATTGTTTTCACATTCTTAAATAAAGCAGTCTAGATTCCTGATTTGCATACTTGTTTTTAACCCTTTGGAAAGTTCTAAATGAGTATTCAGTTTGGAAGGTGTAAGGTATTCGCCGAGGAAGAACGAGAGTGAGCCACAAGTTGGGCGAGCAAAAGTTTATTGGGAGCATTTCTGGGCGAAGTTCCCTAGTCCGACAGGACATGGGCCAGGGAAGTCGCATCCCTTTGTTCTTGGGAAAGAGTTTTGTAGGAAAAAAACGCAGGTGAGGGTCGTGTGGCAATTGGGAATTGGTGGGTAAGGGATGATGCAGGTGGGGTGAGGTGTTACGTGACTTTTGGGGGGAAGTTTGGCTTCAGGTTTCAGCTTCTTGTGGGAACTGGCACAGCCTCCTTTGTCTTCCCCGCCAACCTTACAGAAAGATTTTTCTACATCTATTTATTTTGCCATTCTACAGATTTGGTGACACTGTCCTAAGGTTTCAACACAATAAAAATCTCATTCTTTTTAGTGCTTGTCTTAACATCAGTTTGACATTAACAGGCCCAAGGTTTTTATAGACTAATTTTAGCTAACAAGGAAATAAGAGTCCAGTAACTACTAGGAAACATAAATGAGCCTGGCTTGCTAGCAGTTCCTGAAAATCTGTCTGTTTTCCAGTAAATCCATGCAAATCATATAGTGAAAGAGAAGCCACAAAGCAGAGTCTTGGTCTGTTGGGGTTATATTGGTAATTAAACCCCCTCTCCTTTTGAGGCCCAAGAAGAGCTCTCCCCTAAAAAAGTAAAAAAGATCGTATGCTTGCTACCAAAGTGGATCTGACCAAGTTTCCTCTCACTGTAAGAGATGAAAGAAAATAAAGCCTCTTGCAATCTTCTCCAAATATACAAAGGAGTGACTTGGCCAAAGCTCCAGGGCACAGTTCCAGCCCTAGTTGGCAAGAACAAGGCTGGGCTCCCATCCTCCCACAAGGTGCAATGGACAAGAATGTTTCCTAGAAAAGAAACCAAGGAAAGAGACCAAGGTGGGCCTAGCCAATATGGAGCCAATATATGAAAATTGAAGGTTTCTTCTGAGGCAGATTACTCTGGGAACTGAAGGCTGGCTGGGCCTTTAAGTAGCATGACTGGGAGAGTCAGCGCAGAAGTAAAGTGCAACAAGGGAGCGGTGGCCTTAACAAAACATGCATTTGTGGCTAATACTACTCCTTAAAATAAAAATGGTTGCAGATTCCACAAAAATAGGATTCATAGTGACCCCATTTTGTGATATTCATCACAATACTATTTATGATAGCAAAAAAATTGTAGCAAACTAAATGTAACGGTAGACAATTATATGGCCATGGTCCAGAACATTAAACCACAATTCATAGTTTTTTCTGTGCATATTTAATAATCCAAGAAGTTGTTCATGATATAATCATTGAGTTTTAAAAAACAGTGTATACTTTCTTCTTTGTACTTTTCTGTGTTTTCCATAGTTTTGAGAATGAGCATTCATTAGGTGTAAAACAAAAGCTTTTATTAGCTCTATTTTAAAATATATTATTTCTAAGCGCATCTCTTTCAGTACTTTAAAAAATTTTTTTAAAGACTTGTTTTTTAGAGCAGTTTTAGGCTTACAGCAAAATTGAGAGGAAGATACAAAGAGTTCCCCTATATCCCCTACCCCCACACATGCGTTGTCTCCCCCATTATCCACATCCACCACCAGAGTGGGATATTTGTTACATTATAATCACCTAAAGTCTGTCCTTTACATTAGGGTTCACTCTTAGTGTCGTACATTCTATGGGGTTGGACAAATACATAATGACATGTATCCATCATTATAATATACAGAGAATTTTCACTGCCCTGAAAGTCCTCTGTGCTCTATTTGTCCTTCTCCCCAACCCCTAGCACCCAGTGATCTTTTTACTGTCTCCATAGTTTTGCCTTCCTCTCATATGCTTGGAATCATACAGTATGAAGCCTTTTCCAATTGGCTTCTTTCACTTACTAATATGCATTCGAGGTTCCTCTATATCTTTTTATGGCTTGATACCTCATTTCTTTTTAGCACTAAGTAATGTACCACAGTTTATTTACCTATGCATCTCTACTAAAGGAAATCTTAGTTGTTTCCAACTTTTGGCAATTATGAATAAAGCTGCTGTAAACATCTGTGGGCAGATTCTTGTATGGATACCAGCTTTCAACTATGTATATATTAGTTAAGAGACATTGAACAAATAAACAAGATGGTCGTATTGTGTACATAATATATTTCTAATAATACATAGTTATAAAAAGTAAAAAGGGCCCTGGCTGGTGTGGATTGAACACCAGCCTGCAAACCAAAGGGTTGCCAGTTCGATTCCCAGTCAGGGCACATGCTTGGGTTGTGGGCCAGATACCCAGTGCTGATGTGCACGAGAGGCAACCACACATTGATATTTCTCTCCCTCTCTTTTTCTCTCCCTTCCCCTCTCTCTAAAAATAAATCAATAATATATATTTTTTTTAAATTTAAAAATAAAAAGTAGGTAAAAATCTTCTGGATGTTCTCACTTGGTAATAACCATTGTCAATCCTCAGTGCTAGCCTTACTTCTGCAGACAGATAGATGAATATATAATTTTATTTTTTTATTTTAATTGTTCAAGTACAGTTTTCTGCCTTTTACCCCCATCCCAGCCCACCCCACAGATGAATATATAATTTTAGAAAAATGGAAGTAATTCTATAGATGATATGGTTTTAACAAACAAATAAAATTGAATGTTACTTGAAGAGAAATTAAGTGCCCTGGTTGGTGTGGCTCAGTGGATCGAGTGCTGGCCTGCAAACCAAAAGGTTGCCAGTTTGATTCCCAGTCAGGGCACATTCCTGCACTCAGGCCAGGTCCCCACCTGGGGGTGTGAGAGAGGCATCTGATCAATGTATCTCTCACACATCAATGTTTCTCTCCCTTTTTCTCCTTCACTTCCCCTCTCTCTGAAAATAAATAAATAAAATCTAAAAAGAAAAAGAAATGAAAATGAAACTAAAGAACTTTAACTTGAGATAAACTTCACATAAACGTTTCCATCTAATTCAATTTCAATGTATTCCAGAAATATCTGTCCAAAACTGAGTGTGAAATGTTTGGAGTTTGAAGTCAGTGAGGTTTTGTTGTTGTTATTGTTGGTGGTAGGATTTTTTACTAACTGCATAGAGGAAGTAAGTGTACTTAGATTTTTTCCCCAGAAACTCTCCTCCACAAATTCCTATTATATTATTACTTATGCTTTGTCAAGGTTTACAACACATTCTTTTCAAAAATCATAGCTACTGTACCTGTTCATTCTTAATCCTGTGTTCAACCACAGGCCAGTCGGTCTGCTTTACCAGGGTTTGTCCAATCCTCTGTGACAGATTTCACAGTTTTAGGCAGTTATGTTTCACACATAGTGGTTTTCTGATACAACAGTTTGTTTGCCTTATCAAAGTTGATGCTGTATAACTTTTATTTCTTTTGTTGCGTGTTCAGTGGAGTTTGAGGGAAGAGAGTGAAGTGAAAATGTCATTAGCACTATAACTAGAAGTCCAAACTTCCATTTTAGACAGATTCCCACTGGCAGCTGAAGGATGAATGTAAGGAAAACAAGACTAGAGAAAAGAAAGTAAGGAAAGTACATGATGATGGAAAGAGTGCTGGTCCAGGAGTCATGAAATGTGTGTTCAGGTTGTGGCTCTGCTACAAACAAGCTGTGTGTTCTTTGGCAAATAATTTTCCCTCCCTGGGCTTGCCTTTTTTATATGTAAAATGATGAATGAGTGGTGATTTTATCTAGATCTTCTTCAGGAGCAGAGAAGACATGTTCAGATATAGTCGTTCCTCTATAAACGGAGGTTCACATACTCAACTCAGCAATGTATCTGATATTAGTAAAGGCTTTCCATTTTATTAATCACTTCTATATTTTTATGCCATCTTCAGTATAATATGCATATAAAGACCTTCTTTAACCAAAATAAGGTTAGCCAGCTCACCTTTACCTCCACTGTCATAGTCCACTCAGATTTCTATAACAAAAATACCATGGACTGTGTGACTTACAAACAACAGAAATTTATTTCTCACAGTTCTGGAGGCTAAGGAGTCCAAGATCAGGACATCAGCAGATTTGGGGTCTGGTGAGAGCCTGTTTCTGGTTCATATCTTATAGAGGTATCCCCACATGGCAGAAGGAGCAAGCCAGCTCCCTGAAGGTCTCTTTTATAAGGACACTACTTCTATTCATGAGGACTCTATGTAATCACCTCCCCAAAGCCCCCACCTTCCAATACTATCACGTTGGTGTGGATCTTAACATACAAATTTGGAGGGGACACAAATATTCAGTCTATAACGTCCACAAAAATTGTACTAGGAACCAAAAACTTTGGATTGGAGACAACTAATTCTCTAAAATGCAAGTCTTACATACAAATAATGTGTGTGTCCTAAAGAAAGGTTATTGGCTTGATCTTTCAGATTATTTCTCCATAACCCTAGGTTCCAAGAAGTAATTCTTAGTTATTTACAGGATTTTCTCTAGCCTTGGGATAAGAAAATTTGTGGTTGCCTGTGTGTGTTGCAATTTAAGATGATGTGGTTATTACATCTGCTAGTTGGGTAAAACTGTCATAGTTAGATAGACCTATTTCCTCAAGGCTGAGCCACAGCTTAACTAGGTAGTTTCTGTAGCAAAAGAATTTATAGGCTTTATTCTTTTTTGGATTTTCTTTTTTTTTTTTAATCGTACATGCTTACCCTCACTATACAGTTAATTAATTAATCTTCATTAACAGCTCCAACACAATTCAGTGGGAAAGAAACACTCCTTTCAACAAATGGTGATGGGATAACTAGATATCCCATGCCAGATAATGAAGTTAGACCCCTTCTTCACAGTATACACAAAAATTATCTCAAAAAGACTGAGATATAAAAGCTAAAACTATAAAACTCTTAAAAGAAAATACAGGAGTAAATCTTCATAAGCAGGTTAGACAAAGCCTTCTTAGATATGACGCCAAGAGCATGTACAAGCCAAAAGGAAAAATAGACTAAGCAGGCTTCATTAAAATCAAAACCTTTTATACATTAAACAACAGTATCAATAGAGTCAAAAGATAACTCATAGAATGGAAGAAAATATTTGCAAATCATATATGATAAGGGATTAATATTCCATATATAGATATATATTATATACTGTATGTTACAAATAGAATAATATATAACATAAAATAACATGCAATGGTACTTTGGTACTCATTGTTAATTTGTTTTGGAACTCATGATGAGTGCTGAAACTGGTGAGTACCAAACGATGAAGCATTTTCTCTTGCGGGGTGGCATCCTAACTCATACAAGTTCTAGCAATTGCCACAAGTTCTGAGGAAGTGCTTAGTGCTGAAACATTTCTCATCAAAATGCAACAAGTACAGGGTTAGCTAAGTTTTGAAGCCAACGAGTACCAAGGTGTGTTTTAAAAACTCCTCCACTTAACAAGAAAAAGACAAACTAATTTAGAAATGAGCAAAGAACTTGAATAGACATTTTTCCAAAGGAGATATACAGATGGCCAATAAACACAGGAGAAGATGTTCAATATCAGTAACCGTTACAGGAATGGAAATTAAAGTCACTGTGAAACACCACTTCACATCAACCAGGTTGACTATATTTTTAAAAATAAAGTAAAAAGGGAGATTACCAAGAATTGGAAAGGATGCAGAGAAATTGCAAGCCTCATACATTGCTGATAGGAATGTAAAATGATGTGAAATGATGTAGTCATTATGGAAAACAGTTTGGTGGCTCAAAAAAATTAAACATAAAATTACCATTACCCAGCAATTCTTCTTCAACATAAATGCCTAAAAAATTGGAAGCAGATATTCAAACAAAAACTTGTACATGAATGTTTATAGCAGCACTATTCACAATAGCAAAAAAAGAAAAGAAAAAAGAAAACAACCCAAATGTCAATCAGTTGATGAATAGATAAACAAAATATGGTATAGTCATATGCTGTAATATTATTTAACCATAAAAAATAATGAAGTACTAATACATGCTACAGCATGGATAAACCTAGAAAACAGTCTACTAAGTGAAAGAAGCCAGACACGAAAAACTACATCTTTTGATTCCATTTATCTGAAATGTCCAGAAGAAGCAAATCCATAGAGACAGAAAATAGATTAATGGCTACCAGGGGCTGGGAGGATTGGGAAATTGGAAGTGATTCATAATGGGATTTATTTTTGAGGTGATTAAAATTTCCCAAAATTGATGGTGGTGTTGGTTGCAGAACTCTATGAGTATACCAAAAAAAAAAAAAAAAAAACACCCCATTGAATTGAACACTTTTAATGAGTGAATTGTGTAGTATATGAATTATATCTCAATAAAGTTGTTACTAAAATGATAATATCCCTGGTTGGGTAGCTAATTTGGTTAGAGCAGTGTCCTGATAGGCCAAGGTTGCAAGTTCAATCCCTAGTCATGAGAGAACTGGAGTCAACAAGCTCGGATCAGGTAGCCTGGGAGGGTAGGATTATAGGACTTTTGCCTTGGAGTACAGGCATGTGAGCAAGCTTCCTGATAAAAATGCAAGGGCAGAAAGTACTGTGAGAGTAAAGAAGAAATTACTGGACTCTCTGGTAGCTGCTGGTGGAAATTGTGTTCTTCCATGGTATCACAAGGAAAACATTCTGTGGGCCCATGAACAGTGAATGTGTGGCAAGATTTATTCTGACAGAAATAGAAGGCTGCCCCAGGGTTTCAAATGTCGCATCTCTGTCTATCCCACTATGGAAAAAATTCATTCTTGCCTTCATCAAGGCCAAAATAAAGGCCAGTATCCAGAGTTCCTATTTTGTATTAAAGGTTAGTCCTTTGGAGCCTGTGCAGTCTGCCACGGCCCCAGCTGGTTGTTAGACCCACATGGCTGCCATGGAGAGAGTGTGTAAACAAATGGGGAGAGTGTGAGTTACTGGTGAGAAAGATAGGATGGCAGGCGGGGAGGAAAGAAGGGCTTTGTTCCCTGGGATTACATGGGATTACATTACCTCAGGCTAGACATTACCTCAGGAAAGAGCAGGTGATTATTTAAAATAACCAGTCAACTTCCCAAGCTTTTGTGGGCTTGTACTGGGCCAGCCTTCTAGCCAGTTCATTTTTTTCCACAGGCTAGACTGACAGGTCTCTGTGGTCAGCATCTTGGCTTCTACTGCCTATGTGCTTACCTCTCCCTTTATTGTTCTATCCCTTCCTGCAATGGTCCTTGGGAAACAGACCAGTGGTTACCTGGAGAGTGTGTGAAGCTGTAACTTCCAGGCTCATGCTCCCCAGTTGATTATGCTTAATAACATCTAATTCCCTTTGCTCCCTTCTTTATTAATATCTAGCTACCTACACTAACATTTCTCCTCACCTCCCACAAAGATCATGGGCCTTGTAATCTTACAAGGGTATAGATGAAGGTATCATCTTCTATAGCTGCTTCTTGCTGTCAGGAGCATAGTACTGCCTATCCCCAGGCCCTGAGGGTCTTCCTGTCTGCTAAAGGAAGAAAGGAGCAAAAGGGAAGGGGAGTCTTTATGCAGCAAAGAGTGATTTTGCAAAGTCTAGGTCAGTCTAGCCTTGTTAATAGGAGGCAGCATACATGATGTCTAGAGGTAAATAATATTATAGGGATATACCCTATGAAAACAGAAGAAAGAAAGCAAAACACAAAGGTTAATGAAGATAGCAAATCATAAATCAGTTTCTGGGTGTGCAAGACTATCAGTTGAGAAGACTTGCAAATGTAAGTCTTTGCTAGAATGAAAGCAAGCAGTGGCAGCCTGACAGGTCCTCCTTGTCTACAGTTTGAACATCTCTGGTGATTCATCAGGTGCTGAGGTAAATTCTGTGTGGTGTATACAGTCACAGCCTTAAAAAAAGTTTTAGTTCTCAATAATTCCTAATCTGAAGATGGGAAGAAAAAAATGAAAATTAGTTTGGAGAGTTGAACAAAAGTAGAAGAACTTAAGGAACAAGTTCAGTTCACAAATGAAAAACAAAACTTGGAAGACAGTTAACTGTACTAGAGTCCAATATCTACAATTGGTTATTGTTATTTTCATTGAAACACAATTTCTGTACCTAAAATTACCCTCATTTTCATCAAAGAGACTCCATTAAGTCCAGTTTCAATTTGGTCTCTTTGCATAAAGACAACAAGAACAGCAATTGATTACATAGGCTCTTTTAATTCTGTCTTGCTGGAATCTTATAAGGAATTTTAGATTGAATTTCAATCAGCCCCTCAGAGCAAAGAAGCTAAGCCACACAGTTGCCTTTAAACTTTGCTTGCAATACCTATACGTTTGGGTAGATTCCTCAAGTTCTTGAGTTCCCCCAAAATGTCTTGAGGTTCCTTTCTTGCCATCTTTCAAGAAAGCAACCTTCATTCCTTACCTGGAAAGACTGCCATGAACCACATGACCAAGCAAGGTACCAGGCTATTTCCTCAGTGAGCTATTAGCTTTGGCTTCCTTTCTTTATTAACATCTAGCTACCTATACTAACATAGTCACTTGGCATTGTTGGGACAAACCTCTGTGTGTACCCCAAAGTAAGGTGCATCCCCTTACCCAGTGTACAAGATAATATAGCCTTAGCTCTGGCTACACTTGTTTCTTACTAGATCACAGAAGCAATTAATAGATTTTTATTTTGAGTCATTGGGACTGGCTCCTTAGACAGGGCCTCTCACCCGCATCTCAGCTTCCTTCTGCCTAACAGATGAGAATATAGTTCCTTTATTTTCCACAAAGCCATACTACAGATCTTTATCTGTCATCTCTTCCTCCTTCTTGCCCTCCAATTCAATGTCTTCCTTAACTTTGGAAATCTCTATTTTTCAGAGGAAAGGCTTGCACATAAAAGGTAAGGCATAGAGAAACATCTTTCATTGGTCCTAGCTGAGCTGAAGAAAAATCAAAATGTCTGTCCTCACTCCTATAAAGCCATCCTGAAGACGTATCTGTAGAGCAAGGGTGTCAAACTATTTTCATTGAGGACCACATCAGCCTCATGGTTGCCTTCAAAGGGCCAAATATAATTTTAGGACTATAAATGTAACTACTCCTTAACAAATAAGCAAGAGCTCGGCACTGCCGCCCAGTAGAAACAAAGTGCCAGGCCAGCTAAAACAAGGTGGAGGGCCAGATTCGGCCTGCGGGCCTTGTGTTTGCCACCTGTGCTGTAGAGCATGACTGCAGCAAGGGAGCATTAGGTGACAATGTAGGCATTTTTAATCCCTCAGCCTCCAGGTGGGACTGGAATGGCATTCTTTAGGAGCCAAAGTTAGGGCAGGGCCTGTCAGATGCCAGGGCCGGAGGCACTCACAAACTGAGAAGCATGCATGAATCCAAGTTCTCAGAGCTCCAAGGAGTCAGGAAGGGCTGGAGGGGTAGAGCTAGGAGATATGACCTTGGGAGTTGAGATCAGCTGGAAATGACTGTACAGGGGAGAGGTGGTCCAAGCATTACCAAAACACTTAGTTTGCTTGTCTATCCCCTGAGCTATCCAGTAAGACAAAGTCAAGGATTTGTTTTAAAGAATGAGTCACTGAATCTCTCAAGTAGTCAACCTAGGTTGTCTTCATAATCTCGCATTTCATTCATCAGTCTTTACAAAGTTACAGAATTCAATCCATACCCTAATGGGGTTTTCCTCAGCACTAATCTATACTTTTAAGGTTATAATCATATATGTCAGCTATACCTCAATAAAAATTAAATTAAAATAAAAGTATATAAAAAATTATAATCAGATGCCAGTCTCACTGCTACTCTTCATCTTTCCATTACAACATATTTAATCCTTCCTCTAGCCTCATCATCCTGTCCGTGCTCTTACTTTGCAGGTGGTTTCCTGGACTGACCCTCTGTGATCCCACAGTAAGTTTCAAATTACTAGATAGAACTTAAGATAAATTTATGTGGCATGTATTTCAATATATGAGTATCAGTCACGTTTCTATTAACATGCTAGATCACCCACAGAAGTTACCCCCCAAAACTTAAAGAGACATAATAACATCTCCCTTGGATTTATGTCCAGTATAAACTATTTGTCAACTTTTTTATAGTTGGGATAAATTATGCATGATTGCTCAATTTAATCCATCTTGAATAGATCCTAATGATGTCATAGGACAGCCCTGGCTGATATGGCTCAGTGAATTGAGCACCAGCCTGCAAACCAAAGGGTCAGTGGTTTGATGCCCAGTCAGGGCACATGCCTGGGTTGCAGGCCAGGTCCCCAGTAGGGGACACGTGAGAAGCAACCACACATTGATGTTTCTCTCCCTTTCTTTCTCCCTCTCTCTAAAAATAAATAAAATCTTTTAAAAAATAAAAGCAAAGAGAAATTTTTTAAATGTCATAAGATATTTATTGAATTTCTTTTTTAAATAAAGTATATTAAAATTAATATAATTATAAGTTTATTATATCTCCTGGAGCTAGACTCAGAAATAGAATTGGGAACTTCCCAAGGACTAAATGACTGGGCCTCAGGCCCACTTCCTGTCTGATGAGGTGACTGCTGGCAGGCATATCTGTGCTCTGATCCTCTTCCTCTCTTAATATGGTAAGGGTGTTGAGTTAGATTATCCCTAAAGTCTTTTTACAGCTTTTTGTGATTCAATAAACAGAATAATTGCCCTACAAAAAATTAATGTACCCTAAACAGTATTGTCAGATAACATACAAGAGGCCCAGAATGCCACTCCCCATCATCTCATTTGTGAAAGTCGATTTCACCACTTCCCTATTCTGAGCCACCTTGTCTTCTGTCCTTAGCCTGGAACAGGTTGTAATGTCAACTTGCTGCTTCCTCCATTGCCTTACCTACAAAATAAATTCTCAAAATTTAGAGAGGATAGTTTAGAAATTAGAGAAAATAAGAAACAATGATCTGTTTCCTAGAACTAACTGCCAGGACTGCACCTCGACATGTCATTTACAGCCTCATTACTGACATTTCATCAGTAATCCTGATCTATGCCACATAAGTTGTTATACCCATAGCATGCTTTAGTGGAAATTTTCATTAATCCCTCTGTTCTTGTTTCATTTTGGGGGGTTCTTACCATATGTTTATTCAGTATTCCCTTAACATTCAAACAAACACGGAAACCTCCACTTAACTCTCCTCTGGCCCATTACCACCCTACTTCTCTGTCTTTGATAATCTTGCATTATCTATACACACCATCTGCACACAGTCACCCCTTTATTCACTCCCCAATGTAGTGAAATCTGGCTTACCCATCTTTTCTCTTCCTTCTGCCATTGAAATTCCTCTTCCTCAGGGTTACTGGTAACTTCCAAATTGTAGGATAAATCAGATAGTTTTCAGTCCAGACTTTATTGGCCCTCTCAGCAGCTCTGGTCATTGTTGACCATTCTCCCCACTTCTGAAAACTACTTCCAGCATTCATATGTAGTACTCAGCCCTAACTGTCCTCCAACCTCCTTACTTCCCTGGCCACTTTGTGCCAGTCATCCTCAGCCACTCTTGTTCAAATACCTGGTCCTTAAATATTACAGGTTTTATATCAAGTCCATTTTGCCTTTTCTTTACTCTCCCTAAGCCTATGGTTCTCAGTGTTTGATTCACATTCTGCACTTGTGATAGTGAGGCTGCTTACAAAAACACCTGTACCCCACTCGGCCAAGTTCATGTGGAAGTCAGGAGGAAACAGAGAACTCATGACAGGCACCTGGCTTTCAGTTTATTGTTTCTTTATTAATTTTGAAATGTGTTTATTCATTTACTCTTCATTTAACACTCATTTTTTTTAGCATATGCTAAATCTCAAATACTAGTCCTAAAAATACAAAATAAAAAGTCAAGGTCTTGCCCTGGCTGGTGCAGCTCAGTGGATTGAGTGCAGGCCTGTGAACCAAAGGATCATGGTTCGATTCCCAGTCAGGGCACATGCCTGGGTTGCAGGCCAGTTCCTGGCAAGGGACGCACGAGAGGCAACCATACATTGATATTTCTCTCCCTCTCTCTCTCCTTCCCTTCCCTTCTAAAGATAAATAAATAAAATGTTTTAAAAAATTTTTTTCAAAAAAAAAAAATTCAAGGTCTTGACCTCAGAGAGCTTATATGCTAGTAGAGAAGGCCAACAAACCAACAAATGATATGAGGGCAGAACAGAAGGGCTACCCCAAAGGCCAGCTCACAAACACTGCCCTGGACTCTTACACAGGAGTCAGGAAAGATGCCACAGCCAGGTTACCTGTGATCTGAATCTTGAAGGACAAGTAGGAGGTAGCTACATACATTCCATACACAGTAGTGCTTCTGGATAGCTGGAGAACAACATGCTTGAGGGAATGTGATAGAAGATGTCCTGAGCTAGCTAGGCAGGTGCAGATTATGAAGACTGTGTGTTAGATTAAGGTTAAAGACTTTCAACAATTTTTTTAAACTGAGGAGCTTTAAAATATATTAAACCAGGCAATGGCAATCTAATTTGCATTTTAGAAAGCTCTCTCCAACAACATTGTAGATAGCAGCTTGGAAGGAGGGGTCCAGACTTGGTGCACTGGAACCAGTTACCATAAGCAGGCAAGAAATACAGCTGACTCTTGGACAATATGGGTTTGAAGTTCACAGGTCTACATATATGCATATTTTTTTCAATAAATATAAAGTTGGCCCTCATATCCACCAGGTTTGCATCCATAGATTAAACCAAACACAGATGATAGAGAGTATTTTTCATTTCACAGCTGGGAATCCACAGATGTGGAGGGCCAACTATATTCATTGTTCTGTACCATCTACACCATTTTATATGAGACTGGAGCATCCACTGGTATTGGCAGGGATCCTGGAACCCATCCCCCACTGATACTGAGGGATGATTTAGTTTTGGGGCAATCAAAACTTACACTCAGATTTTAGCCTGTGTGAGGAGTCAGCCCCCCAACCTCTACTTTTTCAAGGATCAACTGTGTAAGAGTCAGAGATAAAGCAATAGCAGAGGAGACAGGGAGAAGAGATGGTTTCTAGTGCTGTCACAGAGGTAGTGTTTCTAGGACTTGATGACAAATTGGCTGTTAAAAATCAGGGAGAGGGGAGGCCAAAAAGGGCTCCCACTGTGTGGATTTAGTGACTGAGTATATACATCACCTCCACTAAGACTCATCTTCCCACCCTCCCTGTCAGACTGAACACTAAAAATTTTACCCCACTAAAAGGGGAAAAAAACTAGTTTGGGAGGCCTGAATTTTCCCTTCTGCCCCACTGCAGAACTGAACCATTGGACACCTATTGGGATAGGGGTGTTAGAGCCATAACCAGAGCATCTGGGAAAAGGAGGACCCCAGGTCTCGGCAGCTAGTGACAGGCTCATACTCTCAGTAGCAAAGTGGTGGCCCCCATTGGTGACCCAGGGACTCAAAGGGCATGGCTTAAAGTTCCAGCCACCAGGGCTGCTATGCTGGGCTCAGTCAGGAAAGATGTTCATAAGTGTTGCAAAGCAGCCCATCATAAATGGAGGACCAAGGCTATTTTCAGAAAGCTAGTGTCAGCTGTCAAGTCTGAAGTCCAGACAGGTTAGAAATAGGAGATCAAGAGTGCGGCTAGGTGTGATAAGCTTGGAACATGGGTCAAGACATGCAGTGAGGATATGAGACCAAGAAAAGAAAAAAGCCAGAGTCCTCTTGCACAACTCTGTTGGAAAACCTTGCTGCAAAACAGTTCACTTTACATTCTTTAATACAAGCTAGATTTTGAAATGGTTTCAATGCTAATTTTGTCAGTGTCTAGAGTCTTTGTGTAAGGCATAAGATTAGGCTTGTTGGCATCAAAAGTACTGTGCCTTCTAGATGGATGCATATAATACAAAGATCTTTTGTATAAGAGACCAGTGAAACCCACATAGGATGGTCTCAGGCTCAGCATTATCCTTTAACACATTCATGTATATTTCTAACTTTTAAACTTTCACTTACATCTCTTTTATTTTGCTATACTTCACAAGAGAGGATGTTCTATAAGTTTTTTAAGTTATTGCTATCAAACCTAAATTTAGTTCCTGTTGTATCTGTCTGCCCTCCAGATTGTCATATTAGACAAATATGTCTGCTGGTGGTGCAGTGCAGGGACTTCAGCAACACAGGCTAGCCAGTCAGACAGCAGATTAGAGCAGCCTGAGGATGGGGTGAATACAGGTGTGAACTGGGCTTGTGTCTGTTTCCAAGGAGGCCCAAGGTAGTGGGTAAGATACTGCAGCAAGAGTGTCTAGCTCCAGAGAAGGTCAAAGTCAGGCAAGTGGCCCTGAGGTGATTGTAAGTTGACCTTGTTTGGAGCTAGACCACAGCCAGCATCTAGGACCGGAAACTGGGACAAGTCACTAGGCTTTATCATGGGGTCTCACCAGACCCTCATGAGGTCCTGATCAAGTGTGCTGGCTCTATTCTCAGTAGAGAAACAGCACATGGACCTGGAAAAACAGGAGCTGTTGAGGAAAAGACTGGAGCTTGATGCCCATGCAGATGCTTAAGATTCATTGCTGGCCTTTTGGATGCCAAGTCTAAATTAGGCCTTCACATTGGTAATTCCTGTGAAGGGTCATAGGCTGTTCCTAGGCAGGGTCCCCTCACATGCTGCCTGCCTGGGTCCTTGTTAACTCCATACATGAAGGAGCCAGGGATCTTACAAGGCTGGGGAAGGAAAGGGTTGGTACAGATAGATTCACCTTTATTGCCTAGAGAGCATGGCTGATTTTCAACCCACAATTCTTTGGGCAGGGTTTGTTCACCTCAGGTAATGTATGGATCTTTTTTTCTTCCTAATTTAATTTTTTGTTCATATTTAGCTTATATACAGCATTGGGTCCTATTTGAAAGAAAAAACTCAGGTACTTTGTTTGAGAAGACTGTGTTCAACAGACTGGTGTTGCTGTTTGTGTACTTTCATAAAGCCTCTGTTAATTCTCCCTGAAAAGGGGTGGTATTTTCATCCTTTTCTTGAGTAACCTCTTTTAGTTTGTCATAATTAACAGGCTTAATAGTATATATTTATTTATCGCTTCTATAAAATAAGTAACCATATGAGTCCAGCAGTCCCTTCCCTCTTGTCCTTCATCTGTCCCGGTTTGATGGACCCAGTTAGGGTCCTGATCTGGGAATGCATCTCTCCCTGGTCCATATATGCAATGTTGAGCATGATGACCACCTAACTTATCAGCATAAGCCCTTGCAGCTCCTAATATGTACTATTTTTTTTTTTGTATCTACAGAGCAGCAGTGGGAGAGAACAATCTGTAAATTATTCTAAATTAAGTCATAAGTCAGTATTCAGTGATTAAACCTCTCTGTGAATTTGCTAAGGTCTTTGGAAAACTGACTGACTTTTTATTTGCAAAGGGCCAAGTCAGACATAGAAAAGGGAGCACATACCTGAATAATCCGCTCACCAGGCTCCCAATTTGCCACTTTCCTCAGAGGTAACATGTTAGGGTTTGGGTGATCGTGAGTTCTGTTCCCGGAGGTGGTAGGACTGTAAGCAGGGGCAGGTGCCAGCAGTTCTGAGCAGGGGAGGGATTAAAGAGTGGCAGCTGACCTTTGAGGGGTGTCAGGGGAGTGAGCTGGGAAGCAGACTGTTCCACCCTCAGATTGGTTTTCTTTGATCCTCTAGAGACAGAAGAGACATCTTGCCAGGACTATGAGGTGTCCTCTAATTCATCTGATATTGTGGCTACACACATCCTGGTGTAAAGAGCCATAAACATCTGAATATCTGAAACTATTTTACTCCATTTGCCTTCATTTTTGCAAAACAAATCTAATTGGAGAATGGTGTTATAATTCAGAGTTTCATTTACAGGCAGAGACTATGGCCATTATCAGCAAGAAGCAGTTACTGAAGATATAACTTCACCCTCATCACCCCAAAAACATTTCAGGGATGGAAGTCTCTGAGGGATAAATGAGGCAGGATAGTAAAAAGCTAGAAAATTCCTGGGAAAGTGGAGTGGAGAAGCTGAGACAAGATAATTAAAGAAGGCCAAACCATTTCAACAACCTACAGCCAGCTAGTGAATCATAAGACCTTTCTTCCCTAACCAAGGACACTTAAGAGCAAATGGTTTACACCTCTCCTCCCTGACCATAGAATACACAGCTTAAATCACCCTGGTCAGGGACATAGAGGACAGAGCCCTCAATAGTGGGTGCTGTTGTCAGCAAGACCTAGCCAGCCCACAGGAATTCAAGGCCCCAACACTGTGGCTTCCTGTCTTGTCTTGCTGCTTGGCTTATGGTGGCATTTCAGATGCTTGCCAAAATCAGGGATGAACCTCCTCTCTGAATTAACCCTAATTTAGAAAGGAAGGAAGGAAAGGGGAGGGGAGAGGAAAAGAAAAAGGAAAAGGAAAGGAAAGGCCGTCCCACCCATGTAGCAGAAATTTCAGGAACCTTTCTACTGCCCCTTTCTCTATGCTGCTCAGGAGGTTCCTTCTCAGTCTTCATGTATCCACAAATATTTGTGAACCTACTCCTACCACCAATCTCTGTCGAGAGTGGGGTAAGGAGCAGGGGTTTGGGTACAGGCATCTGCCTCTTAATGAACCACGTTTTTTCAGGCTACTGGGGACAGGCAGAGTCGGATGACTTCTTGGAAGTGAGTTTAGTAAACAGGTTCTTTTCTGTTTTTCAGCAGCCAAAGAAGACAGCAAATTGGCAATTTTTGTAAAAAAAATTTCTCACATAAACTTTGCAAACTCTATAGAATTTTTTTTTTTTTTTTGCAGTAATACAAAATGCATCTATCTGAGAAGAATGGGCACAGGTAGTATAACTGATTTCAGTGTAATACAAACAGCCATGATTTGCAAGTTCCTTTGATTTCCTAAAAGAAAGGAAAACTCCATTTTGTGCTGAGGATTGGAAGCTTTAAGCCTTATGGGGATGAGGTTCTCTGGAGACATTTGGTATTTGTCTGGGCTCCTAAACTGCTAGAGGATGGGGCCTTTCTCAGTGTAGATGCTTAAAAAACAAAAAGGATTGCTTTTTATGCATGCACGCCTTTTTTCAGCCCTCTTTTTCTGTCTTTTCCTTTCTCCTTTACTTCTTTTCCCCAAATATTTCTTTTCCTCACTGTTTATCTTAGGCAGTCATCATGACCCCGAGGGAGGCCCAGAAATTGCTCGCTCTGCTTTAGAAGGATATAGGTTCATCATTCCTTCAGCATCTAACACCTGTGAGCTCTTGTGGCTCTAACCGCACTCACAGCCCTGCTCCTCAGACCCGGAGTTACCCGCCCCAGGGCCCAATGGGCGGGAGTGAGCACCTGAGGCCCTCGGGGACTGCCAGGCCCCAGGCCCTAGGCCATCGTTCTGCTCTCTGCCCGCCCCCCCCCCCCCAACCATTCAGTGAACTCAAATGACCTTTGCCCACCTGGGATAACAAAAGAAGTCCTCGAGTTTAGAAGTGTGCCTGAGGTGGTGGGGGAGGGACTGGCCGCAACTTCCAGCTGTGCCATGCCAGCCACGAGACCAAATTAGGATGTGCGCGCAGCCTCTGCCTGTGCGAAGGTTCAGAGGGCCATGTACAAAAGTGGAGCTCGGTTTCCAGAGAGTGCCGTTTACCCAAGCCTGGGGGCCTCTTGGCGGCAGCGCTTCTTCCTCCCGGGCTGCAGTGGGCAGGATGGGCCTGGAGCTTTACCTCATGGGGAGCATAGAGGAGGGGTCTTTCCTCGCCAGCAGAACCTGTGGCCATGGGAACTGACCCCCGCAGACTTTCACCAAGCCTTTCCATGACTACTGGCGTGATCCTAAAAAAGCCTGCCAGGGTGAGTCATTCGAACATGTGGACAAGGTCGGCACTTGAGCCAGTCGGAAAACAAATGTCATGTTTATGAGCCCTGAGCTGAGAGATCTGCTGGTTTACTGCACGCCAAGGTCTAGGTTCAGGATGCTGCCCAGAGGTGTTAACACGGTGTTCCCCAAATACACCACAGTAGAGGAGCTGCGCCGACTGTAGTTAACAGACCACAAGCCCGGCGAGAGTCGAGAGTCGGCATCCTCTGGTGTTTGATGGCTTCCAAAACACCTTCTCTTCAGAGGTCTTCAGAGCCCAACACAATGCCCTTATCTTCCTAAGGTGCTTCATGAGCTTCAGCAGCCCAGGCCTGATGGCTGGGTGGTAAGGGAGGGATGCTGCTCTTTCCCTCTGCCCTCTCCCCTCTCCTCCCCCTGTGAGCCCCTCCTTCTCCCTCTGCAGCGAAGCAAGCAAGCCTCACCCCACGGGCTGCAGCCTCCTGAGGCTGCTGGTCGAATCCCTGCCCTCAGCCCCAGGCCGGGAGCCAGTGTGTGCTAAGTCCGGTGGGTTAGAGGGGCGATGTGGCTTTCTCTCAGAGCCTACTCTAGGGTGGGGTATGTGCCGCTCTGGATGCCTCCTCGGGCCGTGGCCAGGGCTATGTGGTAGGGGGCCGGCCCATGGCACACCCCTTGCTCTCTGCCCTAGGTGTTTTCTGCCATGGCTCAGAGATGCAGGTGCCCAAGCATGCTCTTCCTAAAGTATTGGGGAATTAGCATCCCATGGAGGTAAACACTTCGAGCTTCCATACAGCATTTCAGACAGTCCCAGATGGGGCGTCAGGTGGATAAATCATCCTGTGTGGGCCTCCCTCTCTCTGCCACTCACTTCTGCTTTCCAGGGCCACATACCCCAATCTAGTACGTGTGCGTCCTCGCTCTGCTTTCAGGGAAACCTAGAGCTTGGATTCATTCAGAGCCCTTTATTTAGAAGTTCTCTCACAAACTTATTTTACTTTCAAAATTCAATTCCTCTAAGTACATTATTATTCCTTTTATATGTCTCATTCTTTTAGACTGAGAAGTCAAAAGCAAAATCAGACTTTAGTAACTTGAGGGGGTTTTCTGTTTTGTTTTGCATTAACATTCCTTACCTTGGGTATGTCTATACTTTCTTTACTTTTTCTTTGAATATGCCCCTAATACTGTTATCTTTAGCATTTTCCTAAGCTGCAAAAGAGGAAGTTAGATTGCTCCCTGGAGGCAGAACCAAACTGCGGGCCTCCTTCTGCTTTTAGTTGCAGTGAAAGTGGTGTCTCTGCCTGAGCTGACTGAGACTTGGAGGCTTCTTTAATTATTTCCTTAGAGTAAATTTCTAGAAAGATAAGGTGGAAGGGTACAAATAATTGCATATAACCAAATTGTCCTCTCATTGAGTTGTAGCAATTTAAACTCACACCAACATCACTGGCCTGTAGTTCAGTTGGTTAGAGCATTGTTGACATATGCCAAGGTTGTAGATTTGATTCCCTGGTCAGGGCACATACAAGAAAACCAATGAATCCATAAGTAATTGGGACAATAAATCAGTGTCTCTCTCTCTGCTTTCTGCTCTCTCTTTCTCTCCAAAAAAAATCAATAAATACCCTGGCTGGTGTGGCTCAGTGGATTGAATGCTGGCCTGCAAACCAAATGGTTGCTGGTTTGATTCCCAGTCAGGGCACATGCCTGGGTTGTGAGCCAGGTCCCCAGTGGGGGGCATGTGAGAGAAGACCAGATTTCTCACCTATTGATGATGTTTCTCTCCCTCTCTTTCTCCCTGCCTTCCCCTCTCTCTAAAAGTAAATAAATAAAATAAATCTTTTTAAAAATCAATAAATAAATTTTTTTAAACTCGAACCAATAGTATAGAGCAGCACCTTTCCCTGCGCCCTTCTCCACACAGATGTCCAGCTTTAATTTAGCATTTCTTTGCTTCTTAGTGAGAATTGGAAGAATATATGCTAGCAGCTTACATTTCTTGCTTTGTAAGATACCTGTTTCTTTAAATAATCGTTAATAGACCTTTTTAATGTTTTAAGCAATTCCTAGTTCTCTATTGCTGGCTTCTTAACAGGACACACCACCTGATTGATTGTAGACATAGAGTGAATGAAAGCTTTGTGGAAAGACCTCAGGTCTGTAAATTAGAAAGCAGGTACAAAGTATGACTTTCCAGATATTGCAGAGACTTTGTTTTATCATTTCTGAGCTGAGAGTGCTCTGTAGACTGGAATTGTCCTGAGACAAAACAAGCACATCAAGTAAGCACCATACCACCCACTGCCTGCTGCAATCCCTGGTTTTCCTGGTCCTCAGTGCTTCAGTTGTCATCTCTACTTTAGCTGGTCAGAATGTCTTTCTGCTCACTATATCCATCTGTTTCAGCCAGAAAGGGTTGCTCAGCTTTACATCTTAGGAAACTTACCCAGGCACATCAGCATCTGAGAGATTGCCATACTCTTTCATTCAAGTTGCAGTAAAAACCATGAAGGACCTTGCTAATAATTAAAGAAAGATTCTAGGAACTCTAAACTCCGTAACTTTATTGCCATCCCCAGTAGGCCTGTACAGATCTGGGAAAGTAACAAGCTGCAAAGCAGCTGCTTTAGAATACCTGTCCCTTGCTGAAGCAAGACCAGTTGCATGGTTTACATATCAAGTCCATGTGACTGTTGTTGGTATTTTCAGTTTCCAAAATGATGCCTTGATACATTTCTGTGGACTTCTGCACCAGGAGGATATATGTAGCTGTTTTCACACTAAGGTATTTTCCCTGATTCCTATATCTGTTTTTCCTTCAGCAGGTCATGTTCTGCATACCATATTTGTTTCTATTTTCAGGGAACAAAGCTGGACTGTACTGGACTATATTCTCCCTACCTATTCCACACCAGCCAAGCTGTCTGTCCTGCTTACTGCAGGAGCAGTATGAGAACCACGCAGAGCAGCTAACAGGACACTGCTTTGAAAAGTCTAAAGCTGCCCTCTGCTGAAGACACCCTAGGGGTTTGGTAGAGGTAGCAGTGAAGCAATAGAAATAACTATATTATTTAGTACTGAGGTTCATGTCATCTTCCTGCTGAAAAACCTTCAGTGACTCTCCTTTGACCAAAGTCCTAAGAGGGCCAGTTAATGGCCTTTGTCTGTAGAGAGGTGATAGCAGCCTACCAGATGGGAAGCAGGGAGCCTGTGCTCTTGAGGCACATTGTAGGGGTGGCCACAGGATCTGAGCCAAAGAGGGATGGGTATCTATTTATAATACCTTCAAATAGGGGTTCAAATTGAGGCCTTGGCCTCGTATCGAGTGAGGTCATAGATCCATACAGCAAAAAGCGACAGAGGAGGAGATAGGTCTGTGATATATTAAAATGGAGATGCAGATACGGTGCAGATTAACCTGAAGAGGCCTCTGTGCCTAGGACATGTGACTTGCTGTGGCCTCACTGGAGGTGGGATGTTGCCAGCTCCCTAGTGATAAAACATCTTAGCTTTGCAGTCACAAACCCTGGGTTCAAATACAACTTTAACAGGCTTTCAAACAAGCTACTTCATCTGTCAAGGCTCCTTAAAGGTGTTTGTGAGGTTAAATGAAGTAACAGATTTTTGTACTTTTTCAATGAGAGTGCTATTACTATTGCTTTTATAAACATAAATATCATTCTGCCTTGTGTCAGGTTTGTGGTTAAATCCATCTCCCCAACATGTAGACAAAGCCTGGTCTGATTGACGCCTTTTTTCCCCCTCAGCAATGATCCCAAACCTCCCAAAATGTGTTGTGTGGAATTGTCCATCAATATCTAGTGGTGTCTAAATTTTTCTAAATTTTGCCTCTTTCAATAGAAACCTGCATATTAAGGGTAGCCCCAGCCACCCCCTACAATTCCTGTCAGGAGACTGGCACACACCCAGCAGATCTTATTGAGAAGCTGCCACCAATGAGAAATGGTGCTCAAGTTGTGCTTCTTCCTTCCAGGGACTTCCCAGATGACCCAGGTGTGCAGTGGGACACAGCAAGTGTGGCCAGTGTCCTGCTTCAGCACATAGAAGTGAATGACATCAACCTGGTAAGGGGACACGCTTCCAGAACGCAGAGCTGGGCCCAGTCCCACCTTTCCTGTGGCTGCTCTCCGACGTGTAGCCCTCCTCCAGGGCCATGCTGAAAAGAGGCCAGAGCCTCTTGATGAGAGCACACCTTTTGTGAGTCTTCTGAGCAACTGCAGTGACAGCATTCCGAGGCACAGGTGTTTCCCATTGTGTCCTCTTTTCCTTCCCCCACCCCCACCTCTGTCCCACCACCTAAAAACTCCTGGACCCTGTGCTGTAACTCTCATTTGTACAGAACTTCACCTTTCACCAAGCATTTTCACAGTTATTGTATCATTTTAACTTTAGAGGTAAATGTTGTTGTAATTCTCATTTTATATCAAGGAAATTGAGGTTTCCGGAGGTCAAGCAGCTAGCCCAAGTTCGGCAAGTGGCGAAACTAGGATTTTAAATCTCAGTTCCAAAAATCACAAGGATAAATTTATACCCACTACGTGGAAAACATATGAATCACAGTTAGGGCAATAGTGGAGATTCGAGTTACTTGCAGAGGTGGACAAATCCAGGAAAGTCCCTCTCAGCTCTCCTAGGACCCATAGCAGTGGCCTTGCCAGTGGTCAGTTTTAAGCCTGCTTAGAAGGCTTGCTGTTCACTTCTAAAATAACAATAATCCTTCATGAGATAATACCTAAAATTTGACCATTTAAAGCCCCAATCATACCAAAATTGGGATTCATTAAAAAGATGAATCCTTCTGGCAGAGAAACATGTTAGGCTTTTACCAATGATGAATGAGTGGAGTGAATTCATTTATTAAACTTTTCATAAGAACAGATTTTCATTGATTTATTAGGCCATCTTTGTTTTCTAATGACAGAAGAGCACATAACTGGCTCACTCCAAATCCCATGCAAGTGGTGATGCAGGTAGTCCCCTGATCTGTCAGGGCTTGTCTCTTTCTTGCTCTGTGCATTGACTTTATTTTTTCTCCTGGCTGGAAAAATGGTCACCAGCAGCTTGCAGGTCCACACCTCCTACCTATAACTTACCAGGGGGTCTGAGTGGAAAATGGAGGGTTCTGTCCATCAGCACAGGAGTCATACTCCCTGCCCGTTGACTGCACCAGCCCACACAGTCAGAACTTCGAGGGGCTCCCAAACCCAGCTATGGAGACCAGCCCAAAGCAAAACAATGAGGTCTGCGAAGTGTGCTGCAGTATCCCTGGGTCCCCAGGACCAGCCCCCAAGCATTCTCTGTCCTCCCCTACTTCAGTGCCTAAGAACAGCTGATCTCCCCAGTAACTCCTGCTTGTAGGATAAACCTCAATCTTTCTAAACTTGCCTTTCTTTGATCAGGCCCTTACTTAAGTACCAAACACTGGTGAACAGGATTGGTCCTTGCTGAGGGGCCAGATGTCTTTTTTAGACCATGTTGCAGCCAGCCTTGGCGCTGAACATCCGGGGAGGATCTTTAGGTCGCAGACTGCTCTGCCATTCTTGCTCTCGAAGGAGTCTCTCAAGTGTGTGTCCCAGAAAAGTAATTTGTAGTCTAGGATCCCCTTAAGACTGACTTCTCCAAGGGGACTTCCCTGACTTCTTCAGCTGTCCTGGTATTCCTACATTGGGAGCTGTGTGTCTTATACTGGTGACACATGTTGCTGTTTGTCCTCTAAAGTGCAGACCATGTCTTATGAACCAGAGTGCGAGGTCCATGAAGGAGAGGCCTGCTCCACAGCCCAGACAGTGCTCATCCCAAAACAGCTGCTGCTCCTCACCGCCACACAGCTGCTTGCAGACCCTCCTGTCATCTGGGTTGTGCACATTCATTCCAAGGAGTTGGGGCCCCTCTGTTGTCAGGATAATCTTGAATTGACCTAATTTCTGTAAACAAGGAAATCCTCTTTTGAAAAAAGCTGTTTAACACACATTGCTGTTATTAGGGAAACTCAAATTCTCACAGTGCACTGGGGCTAACTTCCCTGGGCTGCATTTCATTCAGTGGTAGAAGTGTAGGGCCCTTCTTGACCCTGCAGCCAGTGTGGGCCTGAGTGTCCACAATGAGCTAAGTATGGGTTTCCTTTCACACAGATCCATGGTCCCTGCATGAGGAGGGTTAATACTGGGCAGACGGGAAGTCGTTCCATGGCAGTGTCCTGTACGAGCCTGAGTGCACAAAGCTTGGAAGGGTCCAAGTGCCACATCCAGACTGGAAGTGTCAACTGCACAATCAGAGAAGATGAAACACCAACAGGGAAGCGTAGACAGATGTGTGGAACACAGAGATAAGTCAAGGGAAGATGGTTTCTCACCTGGGCAGTGCTGGGATAATGCCAAAAGCTCTCCTTTGTCCAAGGCCAAAGCTGGCTCTGCAGCCATTAAAACAGTGTGATGGGAGAAATCTGGGTTCTGTTTGGTCCAAGCTCTGTCAGATGCTGAGCCATCTGTCCTACTCCCTGTGACAGCATTGAGAGAACCCCATAGAACAGCTGACAGGACAGAGCTTTGGAAAGCACACCTCTGCCCTCTACGGAAAACAGTCGGGGTTCAGGGTCTAACCCCTCCCTCTGTATTTTATTCAACAAATATTTATTGAGCACCTGCTATGTGACATTCACTATCTGTTGCGAACAGGGGTTGCAGCAACGAGCCAGATACACCTAGTTCCTGCTCCCTTAGGGCAGGATGTCTCAATAGTGGCATTATTGACCTTTGGGGCAGGATAATTTTTTGCTATAGGGGCTGTCCTGGGCATTGTAGCATGTTTGTTTAGCAGCATCTCTAGACTGGGTCCACTAAATATGTTCCCCTCTACCCAGTAGCAAACCCACTCCCACCCCCAACATTCATCACAATAAAAATGTCTCTAGACATTGCCAAATGTCCCTGGGGAAAAAACTGCCCCCAGGTGAGAACCATTGTCTTTGAGAAATCAGAGCAGTCCCACTGTTGTCTCTTGTTTGTTGGGGACTGGGTCAGATTTCGTTTGAACAAAGATTTCTGCAACTTAGCGGGGTAGAGGATGGAGTCTATAAAGAACTACAGGAGCTATGCTCAAGTCTGCAAATGTCCAGGGAGCTGGACACAACTCAGCTCAGCCCTCCTTGCAACAGAAAGAAAAAGGGGACTTTAAGAAAATGTGGACAGCTTGCTTTATGGATCACAAAATGGTCAATTTTTAGAAAAAGACCTATGTCTTTTTGAAAGAAATTCTGCAGTTGTTGAATACAGCCCTTTATATTTGTTCATTGTCATTTGTTAATCATATTTTTAAATCTTCTATGTTTTCAATGATTTTCTTACCTATTTGTCTTGTCATTTATTGAAAGGGGAGACAAGAAAGTGACTTCAGAGAAAATATTTGAAGGTCTATAGCTGGTAATTTTCCAGAATGAGAAAGACCTTAACCTACCATTTCAAGAAGCCCAATGAATCCCACATAGGATAAAAGGAAATCCATATATCAGTATATCATAATGAAACTGCAGCATTCCAAAGAGAAAGAAAATCTGAAAGGTACCTAAAAGAAAAGTCAAATTACCTGCAAAGGAGGAACTTCTTCTTTTTCTTGATCTTTTCTCTGGTTATTGAAATCTAGAGAAACATTTTTATAAGTTGAGGGTAAACTTGACAGTTTGGAAAGAACTAGGCTTTGTCTGAGCCTTTGAAAAAAACTAAAATTCATCTCCCCCCTCCCAAAAAAAAAGGTGTGAAATGAAGAAGAAACAAGGATCTTGGAGAATTTGAAAATGCCTGAGTCAGAATCCACTTAGCCCCAAATCCCTTAACCAAGGGCATGCCCTTGGACATGTCTATGATAATAACCTGGCCCCAACCTGCTGCTTTATCTGATGGCAGAGACTTAGAGCTCAGACCCGCTAGCCTTTATTGCTGTATGGCTCTAAACACCTCCACAGGACTTTATTTGATCTTCATCTCAACCCAGTGAGCAAAGTAGGGCAGTAGAGGATGGAGAGGTGGAGCAGTGCTGCTCCAGCAGAGCTCTCAGCAGCTACAGGTGAAAAGAAAAAAATTGTACCAGACACAATCTGTTGTTCCAGCGGAAGAGGGGATGGCGATTCCCTCTAGTGGAGAATGCCCCAAGCCCTTCTCCAAAACGGCTTTTATTAGGGTGGGAATGTACAGGGGGATACAGCATACATGCATAGCTTATCAATCAATGTCCAAAAGGCTATAGTGATAAAAAACTGACACTATCTATAGATAACAATTGAAATGCAGAGACCCTATCAGGGGCTGCAAGACCTGCTGACACAAGGTGGTTGTTAAGGCCTGTTCATGAGATAAGGAGTGAACTCATCCTTTGAACTCAAACATCTGGCTTATACCAGCAGGGCTATCACTAGGCAGTGCAGGCTTCAAAGAATACAATGTATATTTCAGGTCTGATTTCCCACGGGAACCCTCAGTGTTAGTATCGGATTGTGTCTGCTACTTGCTTTCCTGGTTTTCCCGGGAGACTTATTGGCCTCTTCCAAGGCTTTGCTCATCGGGGCTACAGTCTCCAAAACTACACAGAGTGGTCCCCAACAGGGCAGGTATTATATTTCTGACCTCTCAGATGAGGAAACCAAGACATTGACAGTTGAAATAACTGCCTTGGCTGATGTGGTTCATTTGGTTGCATCGTTCTGTACACCAATGGGTTAGGGGTTCAATTCCCGGTCAGGGCGTATACCTAAGTTTCAGGTTCCATCTCCAGGGTGCATATGGGAGGCAACTGGTTGATGTTTCTCTCTCATATTGATCTTTCTCTCTTTCTCTCTCTCTCTCTTCCTCTCTCCCTAAAATCAATAAATATATATATTTAAATATTATATATATTTTTTATTTTTAGAGAGAGGGTTGTGGAGGGAAAAAGAGCAGGAGAGAAACATCAATCAGTTGCCGCTTTCATATGCTCCAACTGGGGACTGGCCTGCAACCCAGGCATGTGCCCTGACTAGGAGTTGAACCAGAGACTGTTTCGTTGCAAGACAATACTCAACCAACTGAGCCACACTGGTGAGGGCAAACATATTTTAAAAAAGAAAGGAAGGGGAAGGAAGGAAGGGAGGGAGGGAGGGAGGGAGGGAGGGAAGGAAGGAAGGGAGGGAAGGGAGGGAAGGGAGGGAAGGGAGGGAGGAAGGGAGGAAGGTTGAAATAACTTCTAGTGTTCTGTGACCTGCCCAACAGGCTAGGGTTAACTAGTGTTGGAGAGATCAGCTGCAGTTTCTCCCCGCACCGCCCCCTCCCCACTGCATTGCATGGAAGCATGGGATCAGTACTTGAGTTATACGGTTAACTGGGTTTTTTTATGGACTGTATTTTTTAAATTTCTAAAAAAATTTTAAATTATAGTTGACATACAATATATTAGTTTCAGGTGTACAACATAATGGGCTTCTGTTTTAGGTTCACAGAAAATGTTGAGCTGAAAGTACATCTCTAACCCCATCCTCCACAATTTGTTGCAGTAAGTGAACGTACATGACACATCATCATCATCCAAAGTCTATAGTTTAGGGTTCAAATTTGGTGTCATATAACATGGATTTTGACAAATGTGTAAAGACATATATCCACCATTGTATGATTTGCTTTTTATAAACCTTTAACTCAGATTTTTTAAACTTCCTTATAGAGAATTTTAAGCATACTAGAGAGAATAGTTTGATGAACCTCTGTATTCCTACCCCTCAGCCTCAATAATTAGCACACAGTCAATACTATTTTCATTTAAATACCTCCCTGCCTGCTGTGTTATTTTAAAGCAAATTCTTGCCATGGTATTTCATATTTAAATACAAATTTAAGTATGCAGTAGTATGCAATTCTATTTATTTTTAGACAGAGGGGAAGGGAAGGAGAAAAAGAGGGAGAGAAACATCAATTTATGGTTGCCTCTCACACGCCCCCTACTGGGGACCTGGCCCACAACCCAGGCTCGTGCACTGACTGGGAATCGAACCAGCAACCCTTTGGTTTGCAGGCTAGTGCTCGATCTACTGAGCCATACCAATCAGGGAAAGTATACAATTCTAAAAGACATTGAATCTTTTATTAACATAACTATAATATTGTTATCACACCTAAAAATTAATTAATATCAATGTTTTTCTTTTCCAATACTCTGATGTCATAAATGTGTTTTTATTTTGTTTTTATTCTTGCAGCTTGTTTGAATCAGGATCAACTGACAGGACTTTAAATTTTCTTTTAATCTATAGCCCCAGCCTCCAGCCCGTGTTCAATAAAAGTTAGTTGCTCAGAATTTTCTATAAAGGAAGTCAACATATTTTATGGCCTAGTATAGAAAGACCAACAGTGAATCCCTTCCCAGCCTCCTCCAAGCCTGATTCCAGGCCCCTTCGTCCATGCCGTATGGTCACCTTGGGGACCATACATTCCCCAAGAGGGGGACCATTTATATATTTTTTAAGTTGTTCCTTGGCCTTTTTAAAAATTCATTTGTGTAGAAATGAAATGCTGAAACCTAGACTAAGCTTTTACTTGATAAGCAGATCTATGTTTGTGAACATGACAGCAGAGGCAGTCTACGAATAAATGCATTTCTTCTGTGAATTTAATTCCAGGATGTGGTGGAAATTGTCCCCTAAAACTTTTGTGCCCTCAGTAAGGCACAAGGAAAAGAGACCCAGTTAATCAGGTAGCAACTACGTGAACAAAGTTCACATGGCAGCCAGCCAGGAAAAGTAAATGTGCTCATTACTGGCTAGGCAGATAAGAAGCAGATATTCTGAGCCCAGGGTTCTACCAGGGCCAAATTCCACTCTACTCCACCAGTCAGGAACAAGAATAAACAGGAAAATCCCGCAACGGAAAAGTCTTCCTGCGATTGGCCAAACCGATAGTTGCACGCCACTGATCTGAGCCAAAGTCAGTTCATGTGAACTCTTAAGGTTTCACAGCTCTGCCCTCTTCTCTCCTTCCCCAAGCTGGCCTGGAGCCAGGCCTGAGTGGAGCCCCATATTTCCCTGCAGGTGGTGACCTTTGACGCAGGGGGCATCAGTGGGCACAGCAACCACGTGGCTCTGCACACAGCTATGAGGTACAACTTGGGGTGGTCAAGGTGGGAGGGTCTTGCTTGTTTGCTCAGGGGCAGGCAGTTTCTAAAGTGCTGCCCCCTCAGTATCTGATCCCCAAGAAACTTTATTATCAGATAGCCAGTGTTGCCCCTGATGCTCGTTGCACCTCACTACATCCTCCCAGTGAGAACGAACTCTCCAGTCTCCTAAACAGCTGGAAATTTATTTTTTACCCCAGGGACACAGCAAAGGAGTAACTGATTTAATTATGTCTTTGCTTTGACCACAGAAAGCTATAGGGCCAAATTTGCTACCCTTCGTAGCAAGCGTAAGAGACTTTAGGGATTGAGCTCTGTGAACCAGTGCATCTCCTGGCTCCATCTTCTTTTTCCTCCCCTAATTCTCATTTATTTTGTTATCATCTGTTGTATACTTTATACACTATCACAAATCTTTCTTTGGAGAAGGATATATATATACACAATAGGAAATCTCATTTATATTTCACAGTCACCCTATTTTACTGACTTGAACCTTGAAGACATTAGGGACTTACTTAGGGTCCTACAAGCATATGTCATTTCCCTGCCTTCAGAAGTGCTTCTCCTGGGCACCAGGAGCAGCAGCTATGGAAGGAGTGGGGCAACTTGAAGTGAAGGACTTACCTTATCACCTTCTTCTAACAAGCCCAACATTCTCAGACTGGAGCAGGGAAATACGTGAAGACAGAAATGTCCAGCCTCCTCATTTCACCGAAGCTGCCAGGCTGAACGATGGCAGAGGCAGCGCTGAATCCAGGAATCCTAGGTGTACATTCATTATCTTCTCTGCTCCCTGTGAAGACCCATCCAGTATTAGGACCTTCCAGCTGAGTCCCTAAACTGAGTGCTACCTACTGGAAGATTCTATAAACTGTTACCCACACAGTCTTTCCACACCAACCCTCCTGCTGCCCTGACTGTGGAACTAGAGAAAGCAGGAATGCTGCCTCCTATAGAGACTGTTCACGTCATGTCCCAGCCACTTGTACGGAAGACCTGAAATTGCATTATAGTCAGAGATGCTATTCAAAAAATTTTTAATTGATTGATTTTTAGAGAGAGGAAGGGAGAGACAAAGAGAGAGAAACATTGATTTGTTGTTGTACTTATTTATACATTCATTGGTTGATTCTTGTACATTCCCTGACCAGAGATCAAATCCACAACCTTGATGTATCTGGATGTTGCTCCAACCAACTGAGCTACCTGGCCAGGGCCAGAGATGCAATTTTCAGTGAAAATGGGAGGGAAAGTGATGTAACCCAGGAGGGGTCTTTCCAACTGTGTGAACACTCCAAGGTCTTGGGCTTCCAAGACTGGAGTGGACAGTCAGCCCCATGGAGAACTAAAGTAGTGGCTCCACCTCGTTCCGGACACACACTGAGCCTTATCACTTACCACGAAGCTGCCCCAGAGAAAAGACCAGATTGGGTCTATTGCAAACAAACCAAGAACACCTTAGAGTTGCAGGGCACTCAAAGCTAATTTGGGTGGGTCCCCTTCCTCTCCCCCCACTGAAGTGGGGAAAGTGGGAAAGGTGTCAGTCTGGGCCAGGAACCCCAGGGGACAGCTTTACAGCTTTATGCAGACAGGACTGTCTGGGACCATTGTCCTTGGAAGTGGCTGGAGTGCTGCAGGTTTTTAATACTTCTGGGTCCTCAGTCACTGTGCTTGAGATAAAACAATTTCCTGATATGCCTAAGTTCATACTCCTTTGAAAATAACCTTGCCACAGTCCCTCTCCCCAACAGTGACACTCCTGGGGAAGTTCACAGTCAATTCTCCCTCACCCCCTCCAAAAGTCTCCTTATACCAGTGTCTTACATTGTTCAGAAAAGCTTCTGAGTCCTTATTCCTGTGTGTTTGAGCTCCCCACATTCCATATGCTTTCTCCTCAGACTTGGTTTGGATTCATGGTTTTCTCAAGAAGCTTCCAGACTGCAGGTTCCACAGCTGCTTTGAGGCTTGTGAAGCCCCATTGAGAAGCAGAGATCTGCATCTGCAGTTTTATCCTTTCACTCTTCTGCCCTTGGCCCTGACTGCTGCTAGGCCCTCACCTCCCAGTTCCCTCTCTTCCTGGGCTTGTCCCATCTCTCCCCCAGCTCGTCCAGGTATGGCCCCTTCCTTATCTTAGCCTCAGTCAGTTGCATCCTTCCTGTATCTGAAACTGGAGTGGCTGGCCACATTACCCAACTGTGACATCTGTCTGCAATCACCTAACATCATGGCGCAGGGGAAGGCTCCAGAATCATTTCTTGCAGTCCTTGCTGAATGAGCACAGTCCAAAAAGAGGAGTGATTTGTCCAGAGATGAACAGAAACTAGAACTTGGATCTCCTGTCTCCTTTTCTAGTGCTGGGCAGGGGTACCTCTCTGCCACTTTAGTAAGCAAGCCTGTGTGAATTGGAGTAAATGACCTCAGGGGCTTACTTTTGTCAACTAAAAGATGAGAATCTTCACACCTTAACTGTCAGGTTGTTCTGAGGAAATAAAACAAGATTTTGAGTCAAAGCATCTAACAAAATGGCATCCAGTACGTAATCAGTACTGTCTTCCTCCTCCACTCCTTCCCAGGAGCCTTTCTGGCCCTTTCTTTTGTTTTCTTCTTTCCATACATAGTTGTTTGTGGAAGCTGCCAGAAAAACCAAAGAGGCCTCACAAGAGGGGAGACCCTGGGGACCACACAGCGGCTATGTAAATTACAGGATGCACTTCCTAGGACAGGCAGCCCCAGGATGGCAGTCCATGCCCAGACCCGGAGCAGTCTCATAGTGTCACTGCTGCTGATGCCCACCTTGATGGCAGACCCTGAGTCCCCGTTCTACCTGCTGCTCTGCTCCTTGGGCCTCTCTGCCTGTCCCCTAACACTGCCACCTGCAGCTACATGAGCCCCTCAGTTCCAAGCAGAAATGCTGAGAAAATAAGCCTTGTCTTCTAAACTTCCCTTCTTTCCCATTTCTGGGCCTGGGTTCCATTTGTAGCTGGAGGACCCTCAGTCAGGGCTGGCCCCCAACCCCAGGCACTAATGCTCCTCTGAGCAGATGATGAATCCTCTCCACTTTTGTCCTTCTGTCCCTCTCCCTGCCTTTTATTCCCAACAACCTATGAAAACTGTTGTCTCCACCGTCAACAGTCCTCAGTCCTCAGCTGTCTTGAAGGTTTTTATGGCATTTGACCTTGCCTGTCACTCACTGAAATGCTGGTTGAGCCAGCTGATCCTCCCTCCTCTGGCCCCTCACCCTCTGGCTACCCCTCAGCCTCTTTCTGCTTCCTCCCACCTCAAGCCCTTCCATGCCCTGTTCCAGAGCTGCCTGCCCCAGCACCAGCTCCTTCCAGTGCAGGTCCCTCCCTCTGCAGCACTATGTGACTCCACACGGGTGTGCATTTCCAGTGCATGGTCCACCCTGCCTTCCCAGCCCTGTCCCTGGAGATCCTGACCTCCTCCAACTCAGGATTTCCCCAGAACTCTGTCCCGACTGCAGGGCAAGTTGCTTCTGTTTTCAGGGCTCTGCTGGGAGGTCAGGCCCACAGTTTATCAATTCCCTCTCAACTTCTCTTTACCTCTGCTCCCAAGAACCCCTTTTTGTATGCACATATGTGTCTGGGTGTTGGACTTAACTCCCTCATCCTTTTATGGCAGGAGAACAGGATGGCGGATGGCATCACGGTCAGAGGTGGGAGTGGGGTGGGTCAAAAAGGGGAAAAGGAACAAACTATAAGGGAAGAAATGTCAATATTTTAAAATATTCTCTCACCATATCATATTACAACTTCAAAAGAGGAGGAGCCTCAAGGAGTCTACTGCAGTCACCTTCATCTCTCCCAGGCAAAGCCCTAGCCTGGGCACTTCATAAGCAGTGGCCAGCCTTCACATTGGCTATCCTTGCGTAAGGTGCCCACCACAGTCCCTTCAGCTGTAGCCAAGGCAGAGAATCTCATAAGTCTACGTGGCAATTTATGCAAAAGAAACTACTTAGAAAGTTACCTGGAGGGACCGAGGGGTGTGGCAGGCCTTGTTCTGAGGGCCCTTCCTATTACCTGCAAAGGGGATCTTACTCCTCTCTGTCTTGTCCTTTCCCTCTCCAGGACCCTACACTTGAAAGGGAGGTTACCTGAAGGTAAGGCTTGTCCCTTGTGCCAAAGGCTGCTAGATAAGGTAAAGCCATGGTCTGCTAGAAAAATTAGTGTGAAATTTGTAAATATGTATGCAGAGCTGCCCTAGGCCAAGCAGCTGTAGGGTGGGGGTGGGGAAGACTGGCCACCCTCTTCCAGACTTGGCTGGGTGTTTCTGTCAGTGTGGGTCCCCAAGTCCCAAAATCAGTTTGTACCCACTGAGAAGTGCCCCACCAGCCAGGCAGCCTCCAGGTGCAGGGGGAGATTGAAGGTGTTCGTGCAGGTTCTCCAGAGAAACAGAACCAATAGAACCAATAGGGGATTCTTTATTTATTGTTTTATTATAAGGACTTGGCTTGTCCAATTATGAAGACTGAGAAGTCCCATGATCTGGCTGCCTGCAAGCTGGAGACCCAGGAAAGCTGGTAGTGTAATTCAGTCTGAGTCCAAAGGTCCAAGAAGCAGGGCAGCCGATGACTTAACAGTCTGAGGACAGGAAATGACCATATCCCAGCTCAGTCAGCCAAGGAGAAAGTTCTCCCTCTGTGCTGGTCAGGTCCTCAGCTGTTGGAGGAGGCCCCCACTCTGGGGCGGGTGGCCTGCTGTACTATCTCAGATGTGCATCTCATCCAGAAACAGCCTCACATGCACCCAGAAATGTGTCACCAAATATCTGAGCACCTGGGAAAACAATGGACACAAAAAAACCCACACCAGGCCTTTCCCACCCACCTGCCCAGCTCTCACCGAGCAGGTCTATCCCACCTCTGCTGTTCTTTCTATCTGTCCATCCTAACTCACTTCCTGTCCCCTGGTCATTTGCCAGGTTATAAGTGACTGATGGGTGCTCAATGAGTTAATCTGCTTGAGTTAAAAACTCTTCCTAAGTCAAAGAATGGTGTTTGATTCACTTGCCCATTTATTGTATGACACAGGTGCTTAACCTCACTGAGCTAGTCTCTGGTCTGTTAGTAGGGATAACATACATCCCCCACAGGGATGATACAAAGATGAAAGAATGAAAACATAAGTAGTATGCGCCCTTTCTGCATCGGCTTACTGAGCGTACCAAGCCGCGAGGCCTTTGGAATAAGACTAGTTCATTTGATTCGTATATGTCAACCTTGTAAGACAGGCAGCTCCCCTGCTATCAATGTCATTTCACAGATAAGGAAAAGGTCTGTCCGTTCTTTTGTGATAGAGCAGGAACCAGATCTAGAGACAGGTCTCATCCCTTTCCCTTGGCCCCAATGTAGCCAAATCCCAACTTCTAGTAACCTACCTTTTCTTGCTAGGACCTGTAGCAGGGAAAGGGCAGCAGGCCAGGTGTTCTGTGGACAAAGAGCAGCTTTGGTGCCGAGGAGCAAGCCCCGGCCACTGCCCTGCCCTGAGCCCCTGGGGACAGTAGGGTTCTCAGGGGAGAATCTGTCTGTAAGCAACAACACTCTTCCCTTCTTCCTTCTCCGTCCCCACCAGGGTGCAGGGTACTCACCCTTCAGTCTGTGAGTGTGCTGCGCAAGTACATCTCCCTTCTGGACCTGCCCTTTTCTCTGCTTCACACCGGCGATGTCCTCTTCGTGCTCACCAGCAAAGAAGCAGCACAGGCCAAGGTGAGGACTGCAACTTCCTGGACCCCCACTATAGATATGTGCCCCCGACTCCTGGCTCCTCAGAGCCCTGGCTCTGCAGAAGCCCTGACCAAACACCTTCCAAAGAAGTTCATCTTCTGTCCTTGAGTGTTCATACTGCTGCTATTCCTTGACAGTCAGAGATTTTCAAGAACTTCTATCTTTTTTTTTTGGATTATAAAAATAATACATGCTACCCTGGCCAGGTAGCTCAGTTGACTCGAGCATCCTCCCAAATCACCAAGGTCAGGACACATACGGGAAGCAACCAATGAATGCATAAATAAATGGAACAACAAATCAATGTTTCTGTCTCTCATCAGTTTAAAAATATATCTTAATACTATTAATTTCCCTTGAAGTATTCCTTTAGCTGCACCTGATAAGTTTTGCTATATAGTTCTTCCGTTGTCATTCAATTATAAGTAATTTAGAGTTTGCATTGTGAGTTCTTTTTTATTTTTTGTATTCATTAGAGAGAGAGAAACATGGATTTGTTGTTGCACTTATTTTATTTGATGTGTTCATTGGTTGTTTATTGCATGTGCCCTGACTGGGGATCAAACCCACAACCTTGGTGTATTGAGATGTCACTCTAATCAACTGAGTCACCTGGCCAGGGCCTCTGTTGTTTCTTATACCCCACACTTTCTCTCTAGGTTCACTTTTCTTTGTGCTGATGCATATTCTTTAGCAATTCTTTAGTGAGGGTCTAAAGAAGGCAAATTCTCTTAGCCTTTAAATGTTTGTATGTCTTATCTTTTGGGAGAGTTTGCTAAAAATAAAAGTTTGTTTACATTACTTTCATCCCAGTGTGTGTTAGGATGTAACTCCCTTATGTTTTGGTAGCGTCTATTGCTGACGAGGAGCCTATGGTCAGTATAATTTTCTTCATGTGCAATTAATCTCTTTTACGGTAGCTTTTAAGATTGTCCATGTATTTCTGGGTTCTGCAGTCTTATAATATGTCTGGGTGAACTTGTTTATATTTATTCGGTTCAGTACTCTCAAACCAAGGGCCCTTGCCCTTTAGCGATTCTGAAAAATCCTCACCTATTGTCTCTTCAAATATCCCTTGCAGGAAGTTCTCTATTCTCTTCATAGACTCCTATGAAATATATACACATAGTGGGGCCTCTTTCTCTATGCATTGTGTCTCTTAATTGTTCTCTCAATTTTTTTCTCTATTTCATATATCGTTTTCATTTTTGAGATTTCTAATATTTTATGCCCACCTATTGTTTCACTTCCTGCTTTTTTTTTTCAAAATTCCTTATTCTTTAAAGTTGTTATTCTTCTGTTTAGCTCTTTGAATGTCCTAAATACAGTTATTTTAGTCTCTGACAAACTATATATAAAATTATTATTTTTAAGTGTTTTTATTGATTATGCTATTACAGTTTTTCCAATTCTTCCCCCTTTATACCCCCTCCACCCTGCCTCCCCAACCCTCCAGCATTCCTCCCACCCTTAGTTCATGTCCATGGGTTATACATATAAATTCTTTGAGTTCTCTGTTTTCTATACTATTTTTTATCTCTCCCCACCTATTTTATGCCTACTAATTATGCTTCTTCTTCCCTGTACCTTTTCCCTCCATTCCTCCCTTCCCCCTTCCACTGAAATCCCTTCGTGTGATGTCCATTTCTCTGATTCTGTTCCTATTCTAGTTGTTTGCTTATTTTTGTTTTCATTGTTTTAATTTTCTTTTAGGTTTGTTTGTTGTCATTTTACTGTTCATATTTTTTATCTTCTTTTTCTTGGATAAGTACCTGTAACATTTCATGTAATGAGGACTTGGTGATGATGAACTCCTTTCACTTGACCTTATCTGGGAAGCACTTTATCTGCCTTTCCATTTTAAATGAAAGCTTTGGTAGATAGAGTATTCTTGGATATAGGTCCTTGCCTTTCATGACTTTAAATACTTCTTTCTAGCCCCTTCTTGCCTGCAAGGTTTCTTTTGAGAAATCAGCTGATAGCCTTATGGGAATTCCTTTGTAGGTAACTCTCTTCTTTCCTCTTGCTTCTTTTAGGATTCTCTCCTTTTCTTTAATCTTGGGTAACTTAATGATGATGTGCCTTGGTGTGTTCCTCTTTGGGTCCAACTTCTTTGGGACTCTCTGGGCTTCCTGGACTTCCTGGAAGTCTATTTCCCTCGCCAGATTGAGGAAGTTTTCCTTCATTATTTGTCCAAATAAATTTTCAATTTGTTGCTGCTGTTGTTCTCCTTCTGGCACTCCTATAATTCGGATATTGGAGCATTTCAGGTTGTCCCAAAGGTTCCTAAGCCTCTCTTCATTTTTTTGAATTCTTGTTTCTTTCTTTTCTTCTGGATGGATATTTCTTTCTTTTGTTCCTAATCATTGCCTTGAGTCCTGGTTTCCTTCCTGTCGCTGTTGGTTCCCTGAATATTTTGCTTTTTTTCACTTTGAATAGCCTTAATTTGTTTTTTCATTTTTCAACCAAGCTTAGTCAGATCTGTGAGCATTTTGATGACCAGAGCTTTAAATTCTCCATTAGGTTGGCGATCTCCTCCTTGCTTAGTTCTCTTTCTGAGGCTTTGCTGTGTTCTTTCATTTGGGCCATATTTCTTTGTCTTGGTGAAGCTGATGGGTTGTAAGCGGGCGGGGCCTTAGGTATTCCCCAGGTCTGGGCAACCCTCTTTGCTTCACTGTGGTGTTGCCTGTGGGAGAGGGGCTGGGGAGGGGCTGGGGAGGGGCCAGAGAGGGAACAGTGCGGCTTGCCTTTTGTCTCTAGTCTCTGGCACATTTTTTAAAAGATTTTATTTATTTTATCTTTAGAGGGGAAGGGAAGGAGAGAGGGAGAGAAATATCAATGTGTGGTTGCCTCCTGGGGTCCCCTGCTGGGAACTAGCCTGCAACCCAGGCATGTGCCCTGAGTGGGGATCGAACCGCGATCCTTTGGTTCACAGGCCCACACTCAATCCACTGAGCTATACCAGCCAGGGCTCTGGTGCACTTTTCAACAAACTCTCCTGTGAGACTGGGAATATCTTGCACCGAGGCAACCCTGGCAACCCTAACTGTAGCCCACAGTCAGCTCTGAGTCTCAGTTTTCCCCTTAAGTCAGCCCCTCTCTGCCAGCCTGCCCCGCCCCCAAGGCTGCTGCATCACGGTGGTTTTTCTGAATCAGCCCTCAAGGTCCGCTGCCTTATGGGTCTTGTTGTTCTGGTTGATTTTTTCTTTAATTCCTTGGTTGTTAGACTTCCATGCAGTTTGATTTTCTGGCACTTTTGGTTGCTTATTGATTTTAGATTGGTTGTTATCCTCCTTTTGGTTGTGCAAGGAAGCAGAGGGTTTCTACCTAGCCTCCATCTTGGCCAGAACGCCCTATAAAGTTATTTTTATCTAGATAAATTCATGCTCTGAGTACTGATTTCATTAGCTTTCTTTCTTTGCATAAATATCGTTCCTGTCTTCAGGAATTCTGATTTGCCAACTAGGAGGAAAGTGTTTTTATTGATGAATTAGGGGATCGTGTCCCCCTCTTCCTATGTGCTCCCCTTCCCTGTCTAAAGTTCGTAGGTGTTTGATGGCCAGAATCAGGTCCTCTAATGGCAGTTCCAGGTATAGAGCTAGCAGATAACTTGGTTTGGTGCTGATTTCAAGACATTCAACTTTCTGTGAGCTGCATAACTGGCAACATGTTTTTTGCTGGCCCCTTTTCACAGATGAGGGAGCCACCAGCACTGACTCCAAGCAGCATGCCTGAACTCTTTGTCCCAGAGTCCCTTCAGTGAGTGCCCTTCAGGAGCAGAATTCTCAGCCACCATGGTGCTCCCAGGCCCTCGACTGGCCAGCCCTCTGCTTTGGCCCCTGTGTGTGTTCTTTGTGTTCGGTGCTGTTGGTCATGACCCAGCCTTATCTTTTTTGTATTCTCTTTGCACTTTTCTCTTTTATTGCTGTGTGTTTAGAACAGGAAGCATAAATTATTGTTTCATCACAATAGCTGTCAGGTGGACGCTACCCAAATACCCATGATAGGTGCATGGATAAAGAAAATGTGGTAGATACCTACAATGGAATTTCAGCCTTAATAAAAAGAAAGAAATCTTGTCACATGCTACAACATGTATGAATCTTGAGGACATAATCCTAAGTGAACTAAACCAGTCATAAAATGACAAATACTATGTGATTCTGCTTCTAGGAGATATCTTTACTAGCCAAAATCATGGAAAGACAAGGTAGAAGGGTGGTTGCTAGGGGATGGGGAAGGAAATGGGTAGTTGTTCAATGAGTATAGAGTTTTATTTTTGTAAGATGAAAAAGTTCTGAAGATCAGTCACACAACAATGTAACTCTCGTTAATGCCACCGCATTGTGCATTTAAATATGGTGAAGATGGTGAATTTTATATTGTCTGCTTTCTACTTCAATTAAAAATAAAAGATAAATTTAAAATAATACCATTTTGCTAGCAAAATGGAAATGATCAAATTACAGAACCTATTATTGGAGCATTAAATGAAATAGGTGTGTAAACTGGTATAACCTTTCTGGGAAATAATAGTAATAAATGTTAGAAATCTCAGAAATTGTTGATATTCTTGATACACTAAGTGAAAACAAATAGGTTACAGAGCAATATATGTATGCAGATGTATATATACACATTTTACACACATATACACATGAAAAAAGCCAAAGAACATGCAAAAAATATCAATGTTGATTATCTCTGGGTGGTGGGATTCTAGGTGAGTTTAATTTTTTCCTTTAATTTTTCAAACTTTATAAAATAATCATTATTACTTGTATAATACAATAAATTTATACTTACTCTGACCTAATAACTTTTATATTTAGAATTTTATCCTAAAGAAATGAACAGAGGTGTGTCCAGAGATTTATGGGCAAGATGCTCATTACTGTTCTCTGTGATAGCCAAAAAAGGAACTAATAATCAGCAGGGGAGTAATAAAGTATTGTATAACCAGTAAAAATCATAGTTTGAAAGCCATGTAATACAAATGCTAAATTGGAGAGGGAGAGTAAAAACAATTTTGATATTATGTAGTATTCCCTTGGAAAACTTGAACAAAAAGTAATAGAAAAATCAAGTTTGTAAAAAACCAAATTGGCAATAAATAATATAATTCCTGTGAGTGCCCATCTTATTGAATGAGTGCTGAACAGTCATTGAAAGATTGGGGGGAATCCAACACTTGAGCAGCATGATGTGGAAATTCTTATAGCTTGGAAACTATTAAAGGTACAAAAAAAACAGTATCTTTGAACCACAAAGGTCATCCCTTTGCTCAAGTTTTTTCTAAAATGAACATTTTATTTTTACTATGGTCTTCAAAATTTTAACACTATCCTGTGAGTTCATTCATTTGTTTCTGCAAATAACTTTTATTTAAAAAATACAGTTGAACTTCCTGTTGAAATAATACTGTATAACATTTTGCCTGAATATATCCTGTGGTGATCGTTCCCTTTACCATTTACAGCTTATGGTTATTACGGTTGTACTTACTTACATCTTTAAAGCCATGGGTGTTCTGACAGTAGATATAAAATGAGTTCTCCAGACACAGGTTTATAATGATATCAACTTAGAGAGGAAGATTCATTTTGGTACTTAGAGAAAAGCAGGCAGGAACCATTTATACTCGTATATGTGTACATGTAATTAAATCAGTTGCTGTGATCTATTCTGTTTAAAAACTGAACCACAGCACATCTGAATAACAAGATAATAAACATTTCTTCCACTAGGTGGTAAAGAGAGCCTATACCTACATGCACCAGTGTTTTCTCTAATAGTGATTTGTACCTTCATGACCTACTGAATTCAGAGGATAGTATTTTAGCTTTCTTCCCATAAAATATCCCTGAATGTGTTATATATGTGAAGTATTGGAGCAAAGTGATTAAGAAAGAAGGTGGCTGTGGATTCAAATGGCAGCTCTACTACCTACTAGCTATTTGGGATTGAAAAGTTTCCTCATCTATTTTTTTTAAGCAGTAATAATAGTACTAACTCACTGGGTTGTTAAATTGAAATAATGCTTAGAGACTGAGCACTCTAGCAGCCAGTAGCATCATCTGCTATTATCACAGGGGAGTAAGTAGAGGTGGGGGAGGGGATGCAGGGGTGGGAGGCCAGTCCAGAGAGTTTTGCGGGTCATAGGAAGAAACCAGATAAGGCTGGCTACTGTATGAGGTGTGTTACTGAGAGGAGGACAAAACTGCAAACAGCAGAAACTGCTCCAGTGCAAGTGTTTCACAGCTGGTTCTCTGACTCTTCCAGAGAGCCATGTCCTGCCACCGCAGCCAGCTCCTCTGGTTCCGCCAGCTCTACGTGCTCTTCTCCCGCTACATGAGAATCAACTCTCTGCACTTTCTCTGAAGTCTGGAAGCCTTTACAGACCCAAGGAATAAGGAGTAAGAAGACTAGGAAGCCTGGGCCCTGGTCTGGAGCTGGCTCCTTTCCCAGAATCAAAGGACCCCAGGGTGGGATGGCCTCCAGAATTCTGCTCATCAGAGCTGCAGCCCCTAATGAAAGGGAGGTCACGCAGGCCAACAGGATGTCTAAACTTCACTTCTCCCTCCGGGGAGGAAAACAACACCCAAAACCAAATAATCCCAAGGATAATAATAGGTCCTCTGCTAGCTTCTCAAGTTCTTATGGAAAACACTATACATGAGAGCACAATGTACTTCAGACACCTAGCATACCTAGCTTATTGTAAAAGTATGCTAAAATCACTTACAGGTATGATGCAGCCCATTGAAATGGTTTCCAAAGCGGGCTCACCAAATACACACACACACACACACACAAGAAAAGTCTGTATTGAATTAGTTCAACCGTATTTCCATCGATTTATCTTTGTGGCGTGTATTAGATTTGAATCTAGAGAAAACCTGCTCTACCTAACACCACAGTCATTGACGGGGCACCCAATCCCCAATCCCTGTGCTGGGCAGTTTCACACTGAGTTGCGTGATGCGGGCCCTGCCCTCAGGGAACTTATAATCAAATATTCAGCTCTCAACCTTTTGGAAAAAGCAGGAAATAGGAAGAGAAATCTGGACATTTTAAAAAACACACACAGACAATGAAAAACCTGATGTTTTAAAAAATTGTATTACAAACAAAAGCATTCTGGGAGGTCAGGCTTGGAGGCTACTCACAGAATCCAGCTAATAGTCCAGGGAAGTGGTCCAAGGCAGGGCAGCTCCACAGACTGGTGACCCCAGGTGGGAGGCCAGAATTGCCAGCAAAGTAACCAGAGGCAAGGTGCTTAACCTCTCTCTGCCTCAATTCTCTCATCTGCAAAACAGGGACAATAATGTGCCAGCCTAAGAGGAACTGGTGCCTGAAAGCACATAGCAAAGGGTCTAAAGTGCAGTAAATGCTCAAGAAAGATGAGCCACAGCTATTCTGAGAACTAAAGAGGAAGCAGGCGATAAGCAGAGGGAATAGCATAAATCAAAGGCCTGACACAGAAAAGACCTTGGTGTGCATTGTCCTTTGTGTATTCCCTCTGCCTGGCAGATGAAGTCCTGAATTTCTATCTCCATAGTAGCAGGTTAGAGAGCTGCCTCTTGGGTCTCTTCACCCATGCTTACTTCCTGGTTCTGGGGCTTGCCAATGTCTTGAATGCCTCCTAGGGGCTAAATGAGTCTGACAGAGCTATCAGGCCCCTAGGCTGGAATTGAAAATGCAAAACTGGCTGTTACCTATCTACTAAAGATGCATCAGTAGTTCCTAATGGCCTTCATGTGAAAGTGACAAAAAATAAGCCACTAACCCTGGTTAGAGTTTGGGGACTCCTCTGACTCCTATCCTGCTACTAGGAAGACAGACACCCACCTGGCCTTTTGGCACAGCAATTCTCAATACATGTTAAGAGCTTTTAAAATACACATACTCTGATCTAAGGAAATATTTAAAATATCAAAGTTGTATACATAAAGAGCATCACAGTATTATTTAAAATAGCATAATAAGAAAAATCCAGTGATGCAATCATATTTGCTAACAAGGAAAATTGTTCATGATATATTAAATTTTGAAAACCAGGTTAGAAATGCTAAAATTCAACAATGGTACGCATACACATAAAAGTATACAAATAAACACATATATATAAGGCTATATATCTGTAAGGCCATCTTTCTACAATGAATATTTATAATTTTAAGGCATTTTTGTTGTTCATGAATAGTTTTTTATTGTTTATGCTTTTACATTTGTCCCCAATTTCTCTCCCTTTGCCCACTTCCAAGCCTCACTTCACCCCTCCCTCAGGTAATCCCCATATCATTGTTTGTGTCCATGGGCCATGAATAAATGTACTTTGACTAATCCCTTCACCATCTTTCATTGTGTATGAATAGCTTTTATGTGAGAAAGTAACTTGATAAAATGTGAAATTTTAAAAAATGTATAGTCAGCATAATTTTAATTATGTAAAGTGCTAGCCATTTATATACTGTTGGTAGACGTAAATGGTGTCTACATACTCTTTAGTTCTCAGATTACCTGTGGCTCATCTTTCTTGAGCATTTACTGCATGTCAGACCCTTTGCTATGTGCTTTTAGGCACCATCTCAACTGCTGCAGAGGACAACTTGGCAATTCCTAGTGAAGTTATATATCCTCTGATCCAGCATTTTCACTTCCGGTAATTTACACTGTAGATTTACTGAGGTGCCAAAAGAGGTGTGTAAGGGATAGACATTGAAACACTTTATAATAGTAAAATACTGGTCCAGCCCAAATGTCCATCAATTAAGGATTGTCTAAGTATATTGTAGATAAAACAGTAAAATACCACAAAACTATTTTTTAAATAAAAATTTGCCTTTATTTTATGTTCACTGGGTCAATTCAAGCTCCTGTCTATATCTTGTGGGTTGGGTGGTGGGGGTTGGGCCATGGTCAACCATGGCCTTTTCAAGTTACAAATTAGTAACAGTGGTCCAAAGGTGGCCAACACGTGTGGAGTTTATTGCATCACTGTAAACAGAAAATCTTGTCTCCTGATCAGATACCCAAAAGGTTATAAAAGAAATGTAACTTAGCTCCAATTCAAGCATTTGTACTACAGAATGTAAGCCTCACCTTGGCGTTTTTATTTTTATCTTTTTCTTTTCAAACATTTTATTTGTCTACTTTTAGAGAGAGAAGAAGGGAAGGGAGAAAGAGAAACATCGATGTGTGAGAGATACATCAATCAGTTGCCTCTCTCACACCCACAGCCAGGGACCCAGCTCACAACCCAGTCATGTATGCTGACCAGGAATGGAACTGGTGACCTCAGTCCAGTAAGACACACCAGCCACAGTTCACCTTGGCATTTTTAAAGGACTCATTGTGATCCTCTATAACGCCTTCTATGTCATAAAAGTGCTCACCCTACCACATCTACATAAAAAGGCTGTGCATTCTCATTATATCTGTAGTGTCATTGAAACTATGAGATAACAAGTTATACTTGCTGGAATCCAATCTGACTTCCAAGGACCAGGGCAGTCCACCCTAGTACTGCCACAGAGGGTGTCATTACCAGATGACACCCAGGACCAACCACAACTTCCTACTAAACTACTTTGTTCTACACTCGTGACCATACACTGCCATACAGTTGACAAATTTTATCCTTTACTTTCAGAGTTTCTGATAAAATAGGCAATTACTTCATTTGTGTCCTTTCCATATTTTAAAATAAGGAAGTCCTATATTTTTATTCTCTAAGATTCATAGTAAAAACATACAAATATACACATCCTTGAAAACTCTAGCATTTGTAGTGTATAGTATTTCCACTTGTAATATAATTCTACCAGGCGGAACTCTGTAATACCTAAGCTGTCACACAATCCAGAAGACATCTTAATTACCCCGGGACTACAATCCCAAACCAGAAAGTGCAGCGATGCAATCACAAGTGCAGGCAACAGGGAGTGCTGAGGATGGAGGAGAAGAGTCCCCAAGTCCCGCTTGGCAGCTGCTAGGGAGTCTCCAAATCTGCACCCCAGCCACACCCCCATGCCAAGTCCAGGCAGCCGAAGGGACTCTGTGCCAAATACCCAGAATTACCAGAGAGTCCTGAAGGTACCCCACCAGAGTCACCAGAAAATGAAACTGGAAAAGTATTCCTGCTGTCTGTCGCTACCAGAACCAATTAGTAGAGACAGGATTGAATCTCTATGGGCACTTTAATAAGATGCTGGCAATCTGAGAAGATGGTGGGTTATATACCCTCAAAAACCATCTTAACATCTCACCTCAGGCCAACCTTTTTATTTTTTATTTTAAGATTTTATTTATTTATTTTTAGAGAAAGAGGAGGGAAGAGAAGGAGAGAAACATCGATTGGTTGCTACTCTCATGCCCCCAACTGGGGACAGGGCCTGCAACCTAGGCATGTGCTCTGACTGTGAATTGAATGGGCGACCTTTCGGTTCTCAGGCTAGTGCTTAATCCACTGAGCCACACCAGCCGGGGCAAGCCAGCCTTTTTATCAGGAGAAGAAAGGGTAGGTGAGGGGTTTGGAAAAAAGGTTAACCATAGTGCAGAGGCCATTTTCCTACTACTTCTTTACCTGTTATCAACCACTCAGGTACCATCTCTATCCCTTGCAGACCCTCTGGGGCACAAAGGTTGAATTGTTCTGGGTTATGTATTCCAGTCTCTGGAATAACAGCTTTCTACATGCATCAATAACTGAAGCCTATCAGCTGGCTAAAATCTTTCTCTTGCATTCCCCTATCAAAAGTGATTCCTAAAGGCAACAAAGCTTTAGCCTGCTGAGCTCCGAGATGCCTCTTACCCTGGTCAGATGAGAAGGCAGTAAAAATTCAGTGGTAACTGCACAGGCTTTCAGCCTTTTGTCTTCAGGCTTTAGGCAAAAGGCCTTCAGGCTTTTTGTCCTTAGGGTAAAATGTCATTGCCTATGCCATTATGGTGACAATGTCTTCATCTGTGGCAGAACCTCGAGCCCTCATCTCTGCCCACACACACATCTTCCCATGTGTGTATTTCAGGGGCAGAAAGGGACTAAAGTAATCCTGAGGTTTCTGTCGTCTGCTCCACCACAGGCCACTGTGCCTATTATTGAAGACTCCGACAGACTGCATGCATTCCAAGTTGTTCAGCTAAATGTCTTCCCACTTTCTTCCTGCTGGCCAAAACTCAAGGTCTGTCTTGGTTATGAGGTCCTCACCTGTCATGCTGAGAAAGATGAATATCGCCTCCAGGTAAGACATGCCTCCAACCTGCTCATAGTAGTCTAGCAACAGCTTGATGGCCACCATGATCCTGGGGTTCAACTTATCCATCTCGTCACATATGAACACAGAGCTTGCACAGGCACTCACGTTACCCTGGAACCACCTCTGTAACTGGTCCTGGTACAGTTTTATCTGGTGCTCATGAGAGAAGTGCAGAGTCGATACAAACAGGTGAACAAAGTTACCTTTTAGGTCTTTTGAATGAAGATTTTCAGCCACAATTTGGCTCACAAAATTCCTCCCTGTGCCAGCCCAGCCATGTAAGGAAAGAGTCCATGGTTCCTTGGCGTCTTTGTTGCTCTTCAAGCCAGTCAGCACCTTGAGAATCACCTTTGGCCAGATGCTGTCCTAACAGCTTCTCCTCGAATTGCAGCTTGAGGGCTAGACAAAAGGCATAGCTTCCAGGGCTGGTGGCCAACAGAGGCCCCATCTGCCCTCTCTCCCTCCCCCCACCTGGGGTGAGCTGTGTGCCAGAGGCAAATGTCCACTGAGGCCTGTCCCTTGCGTCCCTCCTGCCCCTCCAGGCAACCCACAGTACGGGACACGTTGATCAGCTTCTCCTTGCCACAGCACTCGGCAAAGAGACAGTCCAGGGCCGGGTGTTGGTAGGCTAGGTGGAAGGATGGCGAGGGACATGCTGATGGGCTTGACTGCCGCCAGCACCTTTGTAAGAGGGTGCAGCCAGGAGGCCCCCCAAAGAAGGATTTGTAATGGGGTCCAGAACTCAAGGGGTCCAGGAAATATTAAAAATATGGGATGTCCTCACTTCCACAAGTCTGAACTGGGGGATGGGACACATGGAGCAGGGCCATTGAGAATTGTTTTTCGTAGCAACAGTTTTGCAAATAACCTCTAGAATGGTCATTTAACGTATCTATAACTTTTGACTGGTTTCATGGATATGTTAAATAGCTGTGGCCATGCTTTGAGCTAGGGTGATGGGAGTGACTTCCACCCAGGATGTAACTGGGAGGCAACACCCCCTGGTTACAGAGCCTGTGTAACAGCTTGGAAATGATTGGCTCCGCACCATGGGGCCACACCTGCCTGGACTTACTATGGCAGCCCAGAAAAGCTGGAAAAATACAGGAATGCTAGCAGGTGTAGCCAATTGCGGGAGGAGTCGGAAATGGGGCTGCAGAGGAAGATTGGCGCTGGGATTTAAACCCAGGTGCAGCAGCCATGACAAAAAGAATCACAGGGGGCTTTGGGTCTCCCTTTGCCACGCAGCTTAGGAAGCCAGAAAGCAAGATGTAGCAGCGATGTGGAGCTCTCTCTTAGCAGTTTGGAAGAATGCAGGAGAGACACTGAGGGAAGGAAGGGGGTGAAAGGACTTGTTGGTGGGCCATGAGAAGGTGCCATGTGGTTTTGGATTAAGAACTGGCGATTCCGATGACACAGCTGATGGTGCTGAGAACCGAGGGAGGCCTGCCAGCCGAGCACAGATTACTGGGAAGAACTGGGGGCTGCCTGAGCCATGACTTCTATTTCTTTTCCTGAGATATAGACTGGGCAAAGCGGGGAAGGAAGAACAGTGTGTGTTTGTGGGTGTTTTCAGGGACTTTGGGATCTTAATGAAGATATTAAGTCATTACTCTTAAGTCTGTATAATTTTTGAATAAATAATTCCTTTCCTTTTCACCAGTCTCTTACATGAAGAGCTATAATTTCCTGGTGGCAGGCAAGGTGAACCTAGTACAGGGGACCCCAGGAGAAGGGGGGCTCCATTTGGTAACATTGTGTGACCCCTTCCCTGGTGGCCAATCAGGGAAAACCATGGGAGACCACATGTGCAGTAGCTTTAAAGCAATACAACTATTTATACATGTGTAATAAAAGCCCATCAAAAGTAGTCAGGAAGGATCCACCCTATAAGAATAGAATCCCTCCAGCCCATGAGGTCATTCTCTCCTTGGAGCTGGTCTGCTCCCATGTTCTCTGCTATAAACTCTGTGTATTCGGTTCAATTCTTTGTTCCAATCCCCAAGAACCTGGTTACCTGTGGCCACCTGTAACACTTTGGCCACCAGCAGCAGCCACAGCACCATGCTGGTGCCATGCTGTCCCAAGCTACCTGGCTGCTGGCATCTCCATGTTGCAGCCTGCCTCTCCTCTGCACCCTGGACCCCACCACAAAACTATTTTTTTTTTTTTTAAGAAAATAAGGCATCGAATTGATATCTAAGGCATATTACAGAATGGAAAAAGCCAGCTGCAGAGAATGTTAATGAATGCAGCCAGCTGTGAGGGAAAACACATTTAATCCCCAAACACATGTGAGCAGATAGGATGTCTCTGGTAATGGTGCTTTGTCTCTGGAAAGGGGGATTGGGTGGGAGGAGGGGAATGGATACCTTTCATCCTTTTGCATTTTATTCCAAGTGCATATGATGGGGGACTCAAATACTGGAAAAATTTTAGATTCAGTAATAGCTAATAAGCTTGGTAATCAATGTATATAAAAAGCTATTGTTTCAGGAACTGAAGGTATGACCCACCCTGACCCCAGGAAAACATAAGCAGTTCCACCTTTGTGGCTCAGAGAGGACTGCAGGCAATCAAGATAGTATCTGAGCCATTGTAGTCCAGGGTGAGACATCCACTGCCAAGGACACAGATAAAGAATGCTGCAGCTTTTATCTGATAAACTTTTCCCCTGAATCCTAATCCCTTTACCTACACTTTTCTTCTCACAAAAAGGGCCAGTTTAAAATGGAATTTAAGACAGTCTGTTGGGGTCCAAACCCACCATCTTCTCAGATCACCAACCATCTGAATAAAGCGACCATAAAGATTCAATCCCTGTCTCTGCTTAATGGGTCTGGTAGGTGACAGGCAGCATGAATGCTGGGTTTTCCGGTTTCACGGACATTGATTCAAAAATAGTTTTAAATCTTAGAGGTTAGATGTGTAGGATTATCAATGACAGTTGCTTCTGGGTAATGGGATTTGAGACTTTCTGCTTCTTTTGTTTTTACTGTACATGCTATTTTTAAAAATAAATTAAGTAAAAGTTTGCATGGAAAGTGAAAATAAACTAACATTTTTATTTACAGATTTGCTTGAAGCTGCAGATCCCATTGGGAACAGAATTAGGCTGTCCTGGGCCCCCAAAGAGGGGAAGGGACAGCAGCACAGGAGGGAAGGGTGTGCTCAGGGCTCTGTAGTGTGACTGCGCTTCAGAATAGGAAAGGTCCCTCGCCTGTGGAATGCAGCCACAGGGACACTTGTCTAGGCAAGAAGAAAGCCTCATGCAAATTATAGGAAGGAGCCCCTGCTGGGGCAGACACAGATGCCCAGAGTACAATGGCCTGGGGACAGGTGCACAGGCTATCCTCTCTAGCCCGCTGAGCCACACCCTTGTGGAGTTAATAACCTGCAAAACTGTGTAACAGCCCTGAAGCCTGGAGCAAGGATCAAAAGTTCATGGTTTCCTCAAGGAGCACAGCAGGAAAAAAAAGGAAGAAAAAAAAAAAGAATGACCTTACTCAAACAAGATCTCAATTAACTAAGAATTCCCTGGGGAAGAGCTGTATCCTTGTTCCAGAGTCCGGGGATGCCACCTGGTTGGGGATGAGGATTGGGGTACAGCTCCAAATCCCTGAGGTTGGGAGAATAATTCTCCTATGTCAGAGAAGCCTGCCGACAGCCCCTCCCATGGCTTCGGAGCAGGCTGGTGTTTGCAAGTACTCACCCCTGGCCCAAAAGAGCAGAAACTGGCTTGTCTCCCACCCCTCAATGCTTTGCCACTACTCAGGACCAAGCATGAGCAGACATAGTACAAAAGGGGGAACCCTCGCTGAGGAGGCTCACAGGGAGGGGAAATTCCCCTCTCTGGAGTGGACATCCCTCACTGAAGGAATAGTTAATGTAAGAGACATCATTAAAAATAATAATGGGGCAGCACTGTGACAGGCAGTGGTCACATTCTCCCAAAATCATGTCAAAATTACAACTAAATTACAGAATAACCATCATTCAGAACTGCCTAAAATTGGAGTGGAAGTTCTATGACTAGGATTTAATGAAGAAGCCACATGGAGATTGCAAGGAGGGGCAGAGTAGCAGAATGGGCTGGTTCCACACTGAAGTATGGTAGATAAAAGCTGGTAAAAACCAGAAGGGATTGAGACTAAGAGGTGGAGGGCTTTGAGAGGCCCAAGGACCATCAGTGAGGTACCAGCTCAGAAGGCACCAGAGACATACAAGGATGAACTGAACGGTCTGACATCAGAATGAGAACTGAAGGGGCAATTTTCTTCCAGACAGAAGTGCTGGCACAGGCCATTGTTCCTTTGCTGAGGCCCCCCCCCACCACCACAGAGCCAGAAGGTAGGTGTCACATCTGAGTCTCCATCAACCTGGCTCACACTGCCATTGTATATTTTTTTGCCATGCCCTGGTGATTCCCTGATACCCTGTGCCAACCAAATTTTAGGCCCACTCAAGCTGTTTCCAGTGGCTTCTCCATACAAATAGCCTGTCTTGGGTTTTGCTTCAGACTTTCCTAAAATCTCTCAAACAGCAGCATTTGGCTTTGGTGTACCCCATACCTCTGACAAACAGGCCCCAGGCCTGGCACTAGCAACAGCCAACCTTGGATTACAGTTTGGCCTTTCCTGAGCACCTCCAAGCCCAGCATGAGTAGCAGCCATCTGCAGATTACTCTATCACTCATACTGGGTGGCCCCAGGCAAAACACAGGTGGCAGCTGACCTTGGCCTGAACCTCCTGTGAGGCCCTGGAGCCAATGCAACCAGTAGATAGCGTTATACCACATCAAAGCATCACCCAACCACCTGCACAAGCAACACACTCAAGGGGCAGACTCAGTGGACACCAGAGCCCTGCTGAAGTAAGTTCTGCTTTGTAGGATGGGCCCTGGAACAGCTGATACCCCATGGTGTTTGCAGCCACTCCTTGCAGCTGAGTGGCCTGGAGGTAAATCCCTCCTATTAACATGCCAACAGCAATCAAGGCTCAGTTACAATAGGAGGGTGTACAGAGCCCACAGGCAGGTGAGAGGCACACAGAAGTGCCAAGCTTGGGTGAATGGGGAGGCTGTGCTACTGGACCCTACAGGACACCTACTACATTAAGCCACTCTAGCAAGTCATGGAGAGGTAGCAGCTTTACTTAATACATAGAAACAAACACATGGAAGCAACCAAAATGAGGAGACAAACAAACATGTCCCACATGAAAGAATAGAACAAAACTCCAGAAACAAAAAAACTAAACAAAATGGAGGCAAACAATCTACTAGATGCAGAGTTCAAAATACTGTTTATAAGGGTGCTCAAAGAACTTAGGAAGACAGTAGATGAACTTAGTGAGAACTTCAACACCATAAAAAAGGACATGGAAACCATAAAAAAGAACCAGTCGGAAATGATGGATACACTAACTGAAATGAAGAATAATTTGCAGGGCATCAACAGTGGAATAGATGAAGTATAGAATCAAATCAGTGATTTGGAATATAAAGAAGCAAAAAATACCCAATCAGAAGAGTAAAAAGAAAAAAGAATCCAAGAAAATGAATATAGCATAAGGAGCCTCTGGGACAAGTTCAAGTATACCAACATTCACATCATGAGAGTGCCAAAAGGAGAGAGAGAAAGAAATTGAGAACATATTTGAAAAAATGATGAAAATTTCTCTAACCTGGTGAAAAAAATAGACATAATGTTCAGGAAGCACAGAGAGTCCCCCAAAAAAATGAACCCAAAGAGGCCCACAGGAACACACATCATAATTAAAATGCAAAAGGTTAAAGACAAAGAGAGAATCTTAAAAGCAGCAAGAGAAAAGCAGTTAGTTGCCTACAAGGGAGCTCCCATAAGACTATCAGCTGATTTCTCAAAAGAAACTTTGTAGGCTAGAAGGAATTGTCAAGAAATAGTCAAAGTGATGAGAAGCAAGGACCTACAACCAAGATTACTGTACCCACCAAAGCTATAAAAAAATATGAACAATAAAATGGCAATAAACATATCAATCAACAAATGAATCTTAAAATAACACTGCAAAAGTAAGGGAGAAGAAAGAGGAAACAAAGTATAAAATGTAATAAACATAATGGAAATTATATGAAGAAATTAAAGTCAGAGTGAGGTGGACTTCTGGTCAAGATGGTAGCATAGGTAAACATGTCTCACCTCCTCACACAACCACATCATCAAAATTACAACTAAAATATGGAACAATCATCACTCAGGAACATCAGAAATCAAGCTGAATGGAATTCTGACAATTACAAACTAAAGAAACTACATCCATCTAGACTGATAAAAAGGGCAGAGGGGCAGAACTAGCTGGTCCCCCACCCATGTGTGGTGGATAAAACTTCGGGAGGAATATCTCAGGAGCAAGGAATCCCAGCCCCACACCAAGTCCACCAGCCCAGGGTTCCAGTGCCAGGAAGATAAGTCCCCATAACTTCTGGCTGCAAAAACCAGCAGAGATTAAGTCAGTGGAAGAAACTGCCAGCCTCAAGCAGTTCCTCTTATAGAACCCCACACACAGACTTACTTAGATTCACTCCCTCTGAGCTCCAGCACCAGAGTAGCAGCTTGAAAGGCACCAGTGGCATTCAGGGAAGAACTGAAGTGGCTGGCATCAAGGTAAGAGTTAGTGGACAGCTTTCTCCCAGACAGAAAGGCAGACAGAAGCCATTGTCCCTTTTCTGAACCCTCTCCCAACAGAGCCACAGAGCCATCAGGCTGATGCCATATCTGAGACTCCATCATCTGACTAACACTGTTTTCTCTGCCCTGGAGATCCCCAGAGACTCTGTTCCACCCAATTTACAGGCCCACCAAAGCTGTTTTTCCATATGAAAAGCTGGTATTGGCTCATGCTTCACAACTTCTTAAATCCTATCAAACAAGCAACAGCCAGCCTCAGTGAGCCTTTAGCCCAGGGGTGTCAAACTCATTTTCACCGGGGGCCACATCAGCCTTGAGGTTGCCTTCAAAGGGTCAAATGTAATTTTAGAACTGTATAATTGTAACTACTCCTTAACTAGGGGCAAGGAGCTTGACACTGCCACTGGGTAGAAACAAGGTGCCGAGACAGAAAAAAAACAGGTGGAGGGCTGGATTCTGCTCTCAGGCTTTGTGTTTACCACCTGTGCCCTAGCCCCTATATCTCTTGCTTAGTAGCCCCAGGCCTGCACTAGCAGCAGCCACCCTAAATTCATAGCTTGGCTTCTCTTGGGAACCTCTAAGCCCATCACAAGTAGTGGCCATCTCAGATTGCTTTATACCTCAGTCAGGGTGACCCTGAGGAAACCCCAGATCCTGTGCACCCAGTGGACAGCTACAGACCACATCAGAGCACCACCAGTTTGTCCCCACACAGCTGATCCTCCACAGAGGGCAGAGGTTAGTGCTCAGTGGTTACAGCCAGTCCTTGCAACTGACTGGCCTGGGTAAATCCCTCCCATTGGCCTGCCAAACACAACCAAGTCTCAACTACAAGAGGAGCGTGTACTCAGTCCACATGAATGGCACACCTCAAGTACCCAGCTTCGGTGATAAGGGAGGCTGTGCCACTGGAACATACAGGACACACCTATTATGTAAGACTGTTACAGAACAGACCTGGGGGTGGGGTGTGAATGATATACTATTGCTGAATGGACCCACCCTTGTGCTCCAGGGGTCCCTCATCCTATACTGGGTTTGCCTTGCCTGCCACCAGAGAAAGACACCTCTCAATGCCAGAGATTGGTGAAAAGGAAAGGGATTATTTATTTAAAGAGTTATACAAATTTAAGAGTAATGACTTAATTTCTTCATTGAGATTCCAAAGTCCTTTAGAATACCCACAAATGTACAGTCCTTCCTTCCCCCTCTGCCCAGAATGGGGTACCATATCTCAAAAAAATGAAATAGAAGTCTGTGGCTCTTTCTGCCCAAGCCTTGTGGTCCCAAAAAGACCACACATGGCTGTCACGCCTGGGTTTAAATCCCAGCACCAATCTTCCTCTCTCACACCATTTCCAACTCTTCCCACAGTTGGCCACAGCTGCCAGCATTCCCATATTTGTCCAGCTTTACTGGGCTGCCATAGTAAGTCTGGGCAGTTGTGGCCCTGTGGTGTGGAGCCAATCATCTCCAAGCTCTTATGCAGGCTCTGGAACCAGAGGGAGTTGCCTCCCAGTTACATCATAGGTTGAAGTCACTCCATCCCCCTGGCTCAAAGCATGGCCACAACTGTTTAACATATCTATGGAACAAGTTAAAGGTTATAGATATGTTAAATGACTGTTCTAGAGGTTATTTGCAAACTGTTGCTATTCAGAACAACTCTCAATGTCCCTGCTCCATGCGTCTGATCCCTCAGCTCAGACTTATGGGGGTGAGGACATCCTATACATATTTTTTTCTAATGTTTCCTGGACACCCTGAGTTCTGGACCCCATTACAAATCCCTATTTGGGGACCTCCCCTTGGCTGCACCCTGTTACAAGGCCACACTACCAAGACAGGGAGTCATAGCAGCTCTACATAATATATAGAAACAAATACAGGGAGACTGTCAAAATGAGGAGATGAAGAAACATGGCCCAAATGAAAGAACAGATCAAGCTCCAAAAAAAGGTCTAACCAAATGGAGATAAGCAATCTATCAGATGCAGAGTTCAAAGTACTGATTATAAGGATGCTCAAGGAACTTAGTGAGGACTTCAATAGGATAAAAAAGATCCAGTAAGAAATGAAGGATACACTAATTGAAATAAAGAACAATGTACAGGGAAACAACTGCAGCGTAGATGAAGCCAAGAATCAAATCAATGATTTGGAACATAAGAAAGCAAAAACAACTAATCAGAAAAACAAGAAGAAAATAGAATCCATAAAAACAAGTATAGTATAAGCAGCTCTAGGACAACTTCAAGTGGTCTAACATTTGCATCATAGGAGTGCCAGAAAGAGAAGAGAAAGGCTCCGGCTGGTGTGGCTTAGTGGATTGAGCACCAACCTGTGAATCAAACAGTCATTAGTTCAGTTCCCAGCCAGGGCACATGCCTGGGTTGCAAGCCAGGTCCCCAGTTGGGAGTGCACAAGAGGCAACCACACACTGAGGTTTCTCTCCCTCTCTTTCCCCCTCCCCCACTCTAAAAATAAATAAAATCTTTTTAAAAAGAGAAGAGAAAGAGCAAGAAATTGGAAACCTATTTGAAAAAATAATGAAAGAAAACTTTCCTAATTTAGTGAAGGAACTAGACATGCAAGTCCAGGGAGCACAGAGATTCCCAAATAAGATGGATACAAAGAGGTCCACTCTAAGACACATCATAATTAAAATGCCAAAAGCTATAAATAAAGAGAGAATCTTGAAAGCACAAAGAGAAAAGAAGTTATTTATCTACAGAGGAATTCCCATAAGACTGTCAGCTGATTTCTCAGAAGAAACTTTGCAGACTAGGGATTGGCAAGAAATATTCTAAGTCATGAAAAGCAGGGACCTACAGCCAAGATTGCTCTACCTAACAAAGGTACCATTTAGAATCGAAGGACAGATAAGGAGCTTTCCAGGCAAGAAAAAAACTAAAGGAGTTCATCACACCAAACCATTATTATATGAAATGTTAAAGGGACTTATTTAATAAAAAGAAGGTCAAAACTATGCACAATAAAATGGCAATTAATACATATCTATAAACAATTGAGTCTAAAAAACAAACTAAGCAAACAAGAACAGAGACAGAATTATGGATACAGAGAGTGTTTCGATGGTTGCCAGATGGGAGGGGGTTTGGTGGAAAGGGTGAAGAGGTGAGGGGATTAAGAAGTACAAATAGGCAGCAATGGAATAGCCACGGGGATGTAAAGTACAGTATAGGAAATGGAGTAACCAAAGAACTTATATGCATGACCCATGGACATGAACAGTGGTATGGGGATTGCCTGAGGAAGCGGGGGTGCTGAGTGGAGGGAAACAGAGTGGGAAAAATTGGGACAACTGTAATAGCATAATCAATAAAATATAAAGAAAAAAGAAAAGAATAAAGTCAAGTATCAGTTACTTAAAAAAAAAATGAATGGGCTAATTTCCCTACCAAAACAGAGTCTACCGAATTAAGTTACAAAACAAAATCTAGCAACATCTAAAAATGACCAAGGCTAAAATAAGAATATTTACCAAAGTGACAAATGACATATATCCAGACATGAAAAAGCATTTAATCTTGCACAACAGGAAATAATTCATAACAGTTTCACTCTGTGAGAAGATAGGCACCAAGTATCATAGCAGTCAGATACATGAAATGAAATATCCCAGAAATACAAGTTCTTTATTTAAAAAAAAATAATAATAATGGAAAGCTTTATTATTCTTTCAGAATTTTGACAAATCAAGTTGACAAAAAGTAAAGACAGCATTTGAATAAAACAAGCAACTTAAAGTCAACATTCATTTTTTATGTGATAGAATATTCACAAAAGAAAAATTATTTAGCCCTGACTGGTGTAGCTCAGTGGGTTGGGCATCATCCTGTAAACCATAGGATTGCTGGTTTGATTTCTAGTCAAGGAACATGCCTGAGTTGTGGGCCAGGTCCCCAGTTGGTGGCCTGCTAGAGGCAACTAATCAATGTTTCTGTCTCACGTCAATCTTTCTCTCCCTTTCTTGCTCCTTTCCCCTCTCTCTAAAAATAAATAAATGAAATCTTTAAAAAAAAGCAAACAACAACAAAAAAGAACAATTATTTACTGGCCACTGAGAAATACTTAATAAATTCCCAAAGCATTTTTTGGTCATAATCAAATAACTTTCAGGAAATGTATAAAAATTACCAAAACCAAAACCATAGAAATCAGGAAAACTCCTAACTCACCCTTAGATCAAAAAGCAATTATGCATTATCTAGTAAGTAATAAAAATTACACTTAAATAGGACCTGTATTCAAGTAATTTGTAGTCTTAAATACTTTTATTTTTTTGTAAAAGGACTGAAATAATATGCACTGCATGATTCAATTGAAGAAAATTAACACTATAAACCAAGAAAAAAGTAGGAAAAGGGATTTAATATAGATGAGAAATAAAAATAAATGAAACAAAAATAGATGAAAGGATAAGTTTTGTTTAAAAAAAATCAAATAAGCCAACACCCAGCAAGTCAAATTCAGAAAGAGTAAACAAAATTGCCATTACTGGTAATGCTATATATCACAGCCACAAAAAAAAAAAAAAAAAAAAAAAAAAAAAAAAAAAAAAAAAAAAAAAAAAAAAAAAAAAAAAAAAAAAAAAAAAAAAGACTGAAAAAATTAGATGGTGTGCAAATCCATAGGAACCAAATTAAAAATCTAAAAGAAATGGATAGCTTCCTAGCAAATTTTGGACTTCCACAAAACCCTACCATAATATAAAAATGGGGTCTAAATATTTCAATCCCCTAAAAAATGCAGGGCTGCATCACTGCAAGATTAATGAAAACCAGTATTTTTTCATCTTCCCATGACTTGGCATCAAGCTAGTACATCCAAGACACAAAAGTGGTGCTGCCCATCTTCAGGCAGACAGCTGTTGTGCTTGCAAGGAAGGGGTGGGAAGAAAGGGAAGTGAGCCAAGCTCTATAGGAGTTGGTCCCCCAGACAATCTGATATAGGCGTGGTGGCTATCTCCTCCACTGGAAAGTTTCACACTGATTCTTTAAAAAAAAAAAAAAGATTTTTAGATAGAGGGGGAAGGGAAGAAGAAAGAGAGGGAGAGAAACTTCAATGTGTGGTTGCCTCTTGTGTGGCCCCTACTGAGGACCTGGCCTACAACCCAGGCATGTGCCCTGGCTGGGAATTGATCTGGCAACTTTATGGTTCACAGGCTCACACTCAATACACTTAGCCACACCAGCCAGGGCTCCTTTTGCTGATTCTTTGCAAAGTAAGTAAATGCTCTCAAGCTGAGCAACTCTCAAGTAGGTGGTCACTTCCAAATCTCCTTCTACCCCCACACCCCAGCACTAGTTTTGGACCATCCACATTTGAGGATGGGAACTGGTGCCCATGGACAACTGGATTAATCCAATGGCAGGACATCTTATTAACAGGATTTTATATGACTAAAATTTATTTTAACAGTAAAAGGAGAACAGACTGAAGAAATAACATCAGAAGATATTAGAATGTAATCATGTTAGATTTTAAAAGATTCCTAGTGTTGATGGTTTTGACAGTATCTAAAGATAATTCCAATGTTATTTAGAACAAACAATAGAAAAGTATTAGAATTCATAGACAGAATAACAAAACATACCATAGCACAAAAAACAAAACTACTGACAACTTTATTGTGAATATAGATGCAAAAATGTAAAGGAAAATATTAGCAAATTGAAACCAGTAGTATATTGAAAGATCAATGTTTCTCTCTTTCTGTGTCTCTTTCTATCTTCCTCTCTCTCTAAAATCAATAAATATATCCTCATTCTCTTTTCAGCTGGTACCAACCCATGGGCATCTCTCTGGACAACTGGCACAAGCTTCTCAAGATGGGGGGCAAGAGAAAGCCCTACCTCAAGAAGCAAAAATATGAACTGGGACACCCTGCTGTTAACACTAAGATTGGTCCCTGCTGCATATACACAGCCCATGTGTGGGGAGGCAACAAGAAACACCAAGCCTTGAGGCTGGACATGGGCAATTTCTTGGGCTTGGAGTGTTTTACATGTAAAACAAGGATCGCTGATGTTGTCTACAAAGCATCCAACAAAGAACTGATCCACACCAAGACCATAGTAAAGAACTGCACAGTGATCACTGATAGCACACTGCACCACAGTGCTGTGAGTCCCACTGTGCACTGTATTTGGGCCACAAGAAGCAGGCCAAGCTGACTCCTGAGGAGGAATAGACTTTAAACAAAAATGATTAAAGAAAATTCAGCAGAAATATGATGAAAGGAAAAAGAATGCCACAGTCAGCAGTCTGCTGGAGGAGCAGTTTTAACAGGGCAAACTTTCACATGCATCGCTTCAAGACCAGGCCCAGACTTCTGGCCAAAATGGAGGCATAGCTGGACATGCTGTTCCTCCTCTCACAACCAAGATTAAGGACAACAAAAATATAGAACAAAAAAAAGACAACCCAACCAGGACAGAGAGAAAATTGAATGGTGTGAGAGTCCGACAACAATTCACCCAGACCGGGGCTGAGGTGCTGGGAGGGAGTCCCAGCCTCACAGGAGAGTTCATTGAGGAGACCCACAGGGCCCTGGAGCATGCACAGCCCCACCCACATGGAAATCAGCACCAGAAGGGCCCAATTTGATAGGGGAAAGAGGCTGAAGGGACTGGAATCCACAAGACAGTGCGGAGCAAGTGCCATTGTTCCCTTTTGGATCCTGCCCCCAGATCCAGCATCACAACCCAGTGACTGGGCTGCACTGCCCTGGTGAATGCCTAAGGCTCCGCCCCTCACTATATAACAACTGCGACCAGACCAAAAAAAAAAAAAACCAAGGATGGCTCAAAAGGGAGAACAGACTGGGGCCCCAGAGCTAATTCATCTGAGCGACGAGGAGGTGATCAGCCTATCAGATACAGAGCTCATAGCACTGGTAGACAACCTGTCAGAAGCACAGTTCAAAGCTCTGGTGATTAGGAAGCTTGCAGAATTGGTTAATTTTGGTCATAAATAAGAGGAACAAATGGAGGCTACAATAAGTGAAATGAAGAAGAACGCACAGGGAACCAATAGTGATGGTAGGAAAACTGGGACTCAAATAAATGGAGTGGACCAGAAGGAAGAAAGAAACAACCAAACAGAAAAGAATGAAGAAACAAGGATTCAAAAAAATGAGGAGAGGCTTAGGAACCTCCAGGACATCTTTAAACATCCCAACATCCAAATTATAGGGGTACCAGAAGGGGAAGAGGAAGAGCAACAAGTGGAAAACTTATTTGAACAAATAATAAAGGAGAGCTTCCCCAATCTGGCAAAGGAAATAGACTTCCAGAAGTCCAGGCAGCTCAGAGAGTCCCAAAGAAGGTGGACCCAAGTAGGAACACACCAAGGCACATCATAATTCCATTAGCCAAGATTAAAGTGAAGGAGAGAATTCTAGAAGCAGCAAGGGATAAGGGGGCAGTCACCTACAAAGGAGTTCCCATCAGACTGTCAGCTGATTTCTCAAAGGAGACCTTACAGGCCAGAAGGGGATGGAAAGAAGTATTTGAAGTCTTGAAAGGCAAGGACCTACATCCAAGATTGCTCTATCCAGCAAAACTTTCATTTAGAATGGAAGGGAAGATAAAGTGCTTCTCAGATAAGGTCAAGTTCAAGGAGTTCATCATCACCAAGCCCTTATTATATGAAATGTTAAAGGGACTTAGCTAAGAAAAAGAAGATAAAAAATAGGACAGTAAAAAGACAGCAAACTCACAGATATTAACAACCACACCTAAAACAAAAGCAAGCTAAGCAAACAGCTAGACCAGGAGCAGGAACACAGAAATGGAGATCACATGGAGGGTTATCAACAGGGGAGTGGGAGGAGGAGAGAGGGGGAAAGGTACAGAGAATAAGTAGCATAGATGGTGGGTAGAAAATAGATGGTGGGAGGGCAAGAATAGTGTGGGAAATGTAGAAGCTAAAGAACTTATGACACATGGACATGAACTAAAGCAGGGAATATGGGTGGGAGGGAGTGTGAAGGGTGGAGGGGAATGATGGGGGAGAAATGGGACAACTGTAATAGCATAATCAATAAAATATAATTAAAAAATAAGAAAAAGACCAGGCTCAAGTGGCCACACACACTGGCCATATGCTGGAGGCCAAAGAGCTGGAGTTCCATCTGAGAAAAACAAAGGCCTAGAAAGCCAAAAAATCCTCCTCCTTCTTATCTCAGCTCATGCAATAAAGCTGTTTATTCTAGAGAGAGAAAAAAGAAAAAAAGAATTACTACTCCATGACCAAGTAGGGTATTGTGCCAGGAGTGCAAGAATGGTTTACTTTGGGAAATCCATCAACATTAATCATTACCTCAACAAATTAAGAAGAAAAGCCATATTCTTTTATTTATAGGTGTTGAAAGATAAAGTACAGTCAGTATTCTTAGTAAAAACTTTTAAGAAATATAGGAGAAGAAAACAACTTCAATATAATAAAGACTGTTCACCAAAATCTGGCAGTCAAAAACTAAGTCGATAAGGTAGGAATGCAAACTAGCATCACTTTTATTATTCAGATTGTTCCAAAGGGTGAATCTAATGAAATAAGACAACAATAAAATTACTGGTATAAGTGCTGAAAGAGTTGGAAACCCAAGAGATATCAATAAAATCTGCTACCATAAATGAGGGAATTTGGTAAGACAGCTGGATAATTGGTATCATTACAAAAATCAACAGATTTTCTTTACTTGGCAATAATATGACAGAAATTAAAATGGAAAAAAAATCCTGTTCTCATCAAAACCAAGAACTATACAATACTATGAAAAAGTTTAACACAAAAGATGTAAAATCTATTTTTATTTTTTATTGAATTTATTTGGGTGACATTGGTTAATAGAATTATATAGGTTTCAGGTGTACAATTCTATAATAAATTGTCTGTATATTGTATTGCGTGTTCACCACCCAAGTCAAGTCTCCTTCCAACACCATTGACCCTCTCCTGCCTCCTGCCACCTCCCTTTCCCTCTGGTCATCACCGTACTATTGTCTGTGACTACAAAGGGTTTTTTTTGTTTGTTTTTTGCTTCATCCCTTCATCTTTTTCACCCAGCCCCTCAACCCCCTGTCCCTCTTACAGCTCAGTCTGTTCTCTGTATTTATGGGTCTGGTCCTATTTTGTTTATCAGTTATTTTGTCCATTAGATTTCATGAATGAGTGAAATCATATGGTATTTGTCTTTCTCTGACTGGCTTATTTCATTTACCATTATACTTTCCAGGTCCATCCATGCTGTTGCAAAGCATGTTGCAAAGATTAAGATTTCCTTCTTTTGTATTGCCAAGTAGAATTCCATTGTGCAAATGTACCACAACTTTTTTATCCATACATCTACTGATGGACACTTGGGATGTTTCCAGATCTTGGCTATTGTGAATAACACTACAATGAATATTGAGGTGGATATATTCTTTCGAAGCAGTGTTTCAGGTTTCTTTGGATATATTCCTAAAAGTGGAATTGCTGGTCATAATGCAATTTCTCTTTTAATTTTTTGAGGAAATTCCATACTGTTTTCCACAGTGGCTGCACCAATCTACATTCTCACCAACACTCCACAGGGGTTACCCACATCCTCACAGTACTTACTTGTTGATTTATTGATACTAGCCATTCTGATGGTGTGAGGTGATATCTCATTGTGATTTTAATTTGTATTTCTTTGATGATTAGTGATGTTGAGCATTTTTTCATATGTCTATTGGCCATCTGTGTGTCCTGATCTATTTAAATTTTACAATCACTATTAAAATTCTGGCCATGTTTTTTGCAGAAATTGACAAGCTGATCCTAAAATTCATACGAAATTGGAAGACTTGGAAGCCAAATCAATCTTTAAAAAGAACAAAGTGGGAAGGTTCAGACACCTGATTGCAAAAATTACTTCAAAGACCTATGTGTAAGACCTAAAACTGTACTACTCTTAGAAGAAAAAGCAGATGTAAATCTTTGTGACTTTAGATTAGGCAACAGTTTCTTAAATACGATATCAAGAGCATAAGCAATTAAAAAATAGAAAACTTTGTGTATCGGGGACATAAAAGTGAAATGGGAAAAAGTATTTGCAAATCATATATCTAAGGGTCTAATATCCTGAATATATAAAGAACTCTAACAACTCAATAATGAAGACAACCTTATTAAAAGATAAGCAAAAGACTTGACTATGCATTTCTCCAGAAAGATAGTCATACGGACAACAAGCACGAGAACATCATTAGTCATTAAGAAAATGAAAATTAAAACCACAATGAAATATTACATCACACCCACTAGAATGGCTATGATTACACAAACATATAAAATAACAAGTGCTGGTGAGCACATAGAGAAGTTGGAACTCTCATACATTGCTGGTGGGAATGAAAAATGGTTCAGCTGCTGTGGAAAATGACTACACAGTTCTTCAGTAACTTAAAGATGTACCACATGGCCCAGGAAATCTACTCCTAGGTATCTGCCCAAGAAAACTGAAATATGTTCATATAAGAACTTGGAAACAAATGTTAAATAACAGCTTTATTTATAATAGCCAAAAAGCAGAAGCACCCCAAAAGTCCATCCTAATGAAAAGATAAGCATATGACATTTTGTTTATTATTCAACCATAAAAAGAAATGAAGTACTAACACATGTTACGAGGATGAACTTTGAAAACATTACGCTAAGTGAAATAAGCCATGTGCAAAGGGACATATGTTGTAGTGGTTCATCCAGAATACATAAATCCATAGAGACAGAAAGTAGATTAGTAGTTTCTGGGGACTGGAGATTTGGAGAAAGGAAGTGACTACTAATGAACATGGAGTTTCTTTTTTGGAGTGATGAAAACGTTCTGGAAATAATAGTAAAGGTTAGATGACCTAGCGAATATACAGGCATACTCATTTTTCTGTGCTTTGTTTTATTGTGCTTTGCAGATATTGCATTTTTTACAAGTTGAAGATAAGGCCCTCCACCAGCAAAAAGTTATAACTGACCAAAGTCTGAGATAATGGTTAGCATTTTTTAGTGCTAAAGTGTTTTGTTTAAAATTTTTTCATTTTTAAAATTATAGTTGATATTCAATATTACATTAGTTTCAGGTGTACAACACAGTTGATAGACATTTATATAACTTATGAAGTGATACTCTGGTAAGTCTTGTACCCATATATAGTTATCATATTATTGACTATATTTCCTAAGCTGTACTTTACATCCCCATGACTTTTTTCAATATTAGTTTTATATGTACAGCATAGTGGTCAGACAATTATATAACCTACAAAGTGATCCCCCGATAATTCTAGTACTTATCTGACACCATATATAGTTGCTACAATATTACTGACTGCATTCCCTATGCTGTACTTTATATCCCTGTGACTATTTTTTAACTACCAATTTTTACTTCTTAATCCCTTCACCTTGTCCACACAGCCCCCCAAACCCCTTTCATCTGACAACCCTCAGTTTATTCTCTGTATCTGAGTCTGTTTCTGTTCTTTTTGTTCATTTGTTTTTTTTAATTCCACATATAAATGAAATCATATGGTATTAGTCTTTGTCTTATTTCACTTAGCATAATACTGTCTAGGTCCATTCATGCTCTGTTGCAAATGGTAAGATTTCATTTTTTATGGCCATGTCATATTCCATTGTATATATGTACAACATATATACATTCCTCTTTATCCATTCCTTTTTGACTAGAGCATTTAAGCCATTTGCATTTAAAGTAATTATTTATAGGTATGTCATTATTGCCATTTTATTATATTTTTAATGTTTTTGTAGTTCTTTTCTATTCTCTGCTTATTCTCTTGGTCTCTTCTATGTTGATGACTTTCTGTAGCTTTGTATTTAGATCCCTTTCTCTTAATTTTTTGCAGTGGTGCCTCGGTACTCATTGTAATTTGTTCTGGAACTTGTGACAAGTGCTGAAACTGACAAGTATCGAACTGTTCATGAGCTACCATGAGACTCACATATCGACATCTGTTCCTTGGGAGAGAGGGGCACTGAGTGGCAAGCAAGCAACAAGTACTGGAACATTTTTTTTCTCATCAAAATGCAACGAGTGCAGGATTTGACAAGTTCTGAAGCTGATGAGTACCAAGGTATGACTGTATCTCTTGTAGATTTTTGGTATATGATTACATGTGTTTCATATTGTGGACCCTGAGAAAGAAGACACCAACTAAGAAGGCTCCTGGTGGCTAACTAGGCTCAAATTTTAAAAAACAGAGGCTAGCAGCCATTTCTACACAGGACCTCTCATGCAAACTGCTCTTCATGGAGAAGACTGCACTGCCTGCCTGCCTGCCTGCACCCTGTCCCTGCCATTTGAGCAGCCCTTATAAAGGAGTTTCTGGAGTTCTATTTCAACCAATAGGACTGAGGCTTTCCCCATCTAAATGAAGTTGCACAACTATATCCCCATCAACATCTTCCCTGACCAATCAGAGTAGCTCCTTTCTGCCCAATCAGGAGAGTGTTCTCTAGACCAACCAAACTGCAAGGATTTAGAATCCTTATTTGCATGAAAGCAGACCAATCAGGGACCAGTAATGAGGACTCCTATCTGTATAAAAAACCAGCTCCCCTGGGGCTCTGAGAACACACTCCCCACCTACGACCTAAGGCTGTGTTTTCCGGGCTGAGCTCAAACATTGAAGATGTCTCACCAGAGCAGAGCAGAGAGGAGCAGACAACACAGGCCAGAGCAGACCATCATGGAGGAGAGCAGAGGTGTTTAGCCATAAAGGGGCCTGGCCCCAGGGCTGCCGCATAGAGATCCGATGCTGTGCTATGTTGCATTTGACCTGTTTTGCACTGAGTAACATTTCTTTCTTCACCACACCCCAAGTTGGGGATACCCATTAGCATTAAATTAGCACCAATGACCATAGGTTAGCAATATATACCACACTATGTTTATGGGCATCTATTTTAAGTTAATGATCACTTGGTTAAGTTCAATTACATTTTAAAATCACCATAATTTCTACTTACCCCCTCATGTTTAGGTTTTTGTCAGTATTTTTTACTTCATTTTATAATTACACATGATTTTTCCTACTTTTGCCTTTCAACCTTTGTACTAGCTTTAACATTAGTTGATTCACTGATTTTATTGTTTGCCTTTGTCAGTGAGAATTTTTACTTTGTGATATTTTCTTACTCATAGTTTAATTTTTTTCATATAAGGAAATCCCTTTAATATTTCTTGTAATACTGGTTCGATGGTAATAAACTCCTTCAGCTTTTTCTTGTCTGGAAAGCACTAAAGTATTATTCAAATAAAGTATCTATATTGGGGGTTTTTTTAGACATACTTATTGCATACTTAATAGACTACAGAATGCTATAAACATAACTTTTATATATACTGGAAAAATAAAAAATTTCTGTAACTCACTTTATTGTGATATTAACTTTATTGTGGTGGTCTGGAACCAAACCTACATTATCTCCAATGTGTGTCTATACTAAAAACCACTGAATTCTACAAGTTAAAAGGGTGAATTTTATAATATGTGAATTGTATCTCAATTCAAAAAATAGTTTGAAAGTAAGATTACATTATAATGTGCTAGTTTACCATAAGGATATACATATGATAAATTTGACATCCTACAATCAAGACTACCAAACCCATGAAGACTACATTTAAAATTGAGGGAAAAATAAAGAGTTTCCCAGACAAGAAAAAGCTAAAGGAGTTCATCACTGCCAAACCAATATTACAAGAAATGTTAAAGGAACTTCTTTAAGAAAAAGAAAGAGCCCTGGCTCAGGTGGCTCAGTTGGCTGGGGCATTGTCCTATAACAGAAAGGTTGTGGGTTTGACTCCCAGTCTGGGCACATACAGGAGGCAACCAATCAATGTTTCTCTCACATCAGTGTTTCTTTCTTACTTCTTCTCTCCCTTCCTCTCTCTAAAAGCAATGAAAAATCTCCTTGGCTGAGGGTAGAAAAAACAGAAATATGAATAATATAGAAAAACTACATACCTATCAATAATCACTTTAAGGGTTAACATTACATAATTATAAAATGATCAATCCAACAAGAGGACACAACCCTTGTAAAGATTTATGCACCCAACATGGGAGCATCTACATATATATCTTGATGGACATAAAGGAAGACATCATCAGTAATACAGCCATAGAAGGGGACTTTAACACCCCATTAACATCACTTGATAGAGCCTCAAATCAGAAAATCAACAAAGGAACAGTGGCCATAAATGACACATTTAACTACATGGATTTAATTTATATTTTTAGAGCATTTCACCCCACTCACCCCACCCCAAATAAATAAATGTAGCATAGCTTCCTGAACACTCATCTGACATGCTAGCCAAATAAATACAAAGTTAATACCACAGAGTACAAATATTGTATTTTAATCCAGTTTTAGTGCTTACTGCTTTTCTTTTAAAAACACAGTCTTTAAAAGTTACTTTTAAAAATGTAATGCAGGACCTAAAACAAGAACTGAATAAATGGAGAGGGTAACATATTCCTTCATAGATTTAAAACAAAAATTCTTACAAAGTTAATAAATAAATTGACTACCAAATATATATATAATATATTCATTCTAATGTATAATTTATATATTTATATTACATTTAAACACAAATTTAATGCAATTATAGCCAGAATCTCAATGGATTATTATCTTTGAACCTGGATAAATTATTATTATTTAAAATTTTCACCCGAGGAATATCCACAGATTTTAGAGAGAGAGGAAAGGAGGCGGGGAGAGAGAGAGAGAGAGAAACATCAATGTGAGGGAGAAGCATTGATTGGTTACCTCCTGCATGTGTCCCAACTGGGGATGGAACCCACAACACTTTGGTGTATGGGACACTGCTCCAACCAACTGAGCCACCCAGCAAGGGCATGGATAAATTATTTTTTAAATATTAAATATATTAGAAAATAAAAAATATGTATTAGAAAAGGAAATATTCAAGAATAGCCAAAATAGAAATATTAAAGAGGACAGAGATGTCAAATCTTCCTTTCTATATATTAAAACATAAAGCCATTGTAATAAGATATAGGCATCAAAGTAAAAAGATGTTGAACAAAACAGGAAATCTAGCCCTGGCTGATGTGGCTCAGTGGGTTGAGTGCTGGCCTGCAAACCAAAGCTGGTTGCTGGTTTGATTCCCAATCAGAGCACATTCCTGGGCTGAGGGCCAGGTCCCCAGTTGGATGTATGAGAGAGGCAGTTTTTCTCTCTCCCCTCCCCTCTCTCTAAGAATAAGTAGATAAAATATTTTTTTACAATTATTTTTTATTTAAGGATCTATCTGAAAACAAGAACATTGTAGGGCACATATTTTTCTCTCATATAATTTTTGGAATAAATCAAAATGAATCATGCCTCCATCATGCAGAATATAAAATGTTATAGTGCCTGGTGTCTTGTCTGTGCTTTGCCATCTCCTAAGGAGACATTTGGCAATGTCTAGGGACATTTTCTTTTGTGGTTACCCCAATAATTTTTTTTAATTGTATTGTTGTTCAAGTATAGTTTTTTGCCTTTTCCCCCGACCTCTTCCCCCCACCCCAGCCATCCTCACCTCCCTCCCTTGATTCCACCCACCCTTGGATTTATCCATGTGTCCCTTATAGTTGTTCCTGAAAACCCTTCACTCTTTCCCCCCATTATCCCCTCCCCTCTCCCCAAATAAAATATTTTTTTAAAAAAGAATGAAAAAGGAAGAGAAAATCCAGAACAGGTCCAAATTACCCAATGACTTTATGGTAAAGTGGTGTTTTAATTTAGAAAGAAAGTAGTGGATTTAGTAGGGTTGGTCAGGCATTTGAAGAAAAATAGACTTTCTACCTTATACCAAATACAAAAATACCTTCTAGATGAATTATAGATTTACATATAAAAATCAAAACAGACTTCTGGCCAAGATGGAGGTGTAGGTGGACACACTATGCCTCCTCACACAACCAAACTTAAGGACAACAAAGATTTAGAAACAAGAAAACAACCAGAACTAATAGAAAATTGAACTGTATGGAAGTCCAACAACCATTCATCTAGACCAGTAAGAGGGATGGAGTCGTGGCAGGAAAAAGTGGAGGTTGGTGGACTCCGGCATGCAGGCAGCAGCACCTGGCAGATCCCAGGCATACAGGCGGCAGCTAGCAGACCCCAGGAGCACAGGCAGCGGCTAGTGGACCCCAGGCATGGGGTGGCAATGGTGCAGAACCAGTGAGGCCTCGCAAGGCAGCTGGCTGACCAAGTGGTCGCACATTTGCGCACAGATAACCCAGGCAAAGGGGAAGCAGCAGAAAGGACTGGAATAGAGAGAGAACAAAGAAAGCACTATTGTTCCCTCTCAGACTCTGCCTCCATATACAGGGTCCTACCCAGCAACTGGATTGCCCCACCCTGGGGAACACCTAAGGCTCCACCCCTCACTACCTAACAGCCTCGACCAGACCCCCTCCCCTCCAAAAAAAACCCAAAATGGCTCAAATGGGAGAACAAATCAAAGCCCCAGAGCCAATTCATCTAAGCGACCAAGAGATAGTCAACCTATCAGATGCACAATTCAAAACCCTGGTGATCAGGATGCTCACAGAATTGGTTGATTTTGCTCACAAGTTAGATGAACAAATGGAGGCTACAATAAGTGAAATGAAGGAAAATGTACAGGGAACCAATAGAGATGGGAGGAAAACTGGGCCTCAAATCAATGGAGTGAACCAGAAAGAAGACAGAAACAACCAAACAGAAAAGAAGGAAGAAACAAGAATTCAAAAAAATGAGGAGAGGCTTAGGAACCTCCAGGACATCTTTAAATGTCCCAACATCCAAATTATAGGGGTACCAGAAGGGGAAGAGGAAGAGCAACAAGTGGAAAACTTATTTGACAAATAATAAAGGAGAACTTCGCCAATCTGGCAAAGGAAATAGACTTCCAGGAAGTCCAGGAAGGTCAGAGAGTCCCAAAGAATTTGGACCCGAGGAGGAACACACCAAGGCACATCATAATTACATTAGCCAAGATTAAAATGAAGGAGAAAATTCTAGAAGCAGCAAGGGATAAGGGCAGAGTCACCTACAAAGGAGTTCCCATCAGACTGTGAGCTGATTTCTCAAAAGAGACCTTACAGGCAAGAAGGGGCTAGAAAGAAGTATTCCAAGTCATGAAAATCAAGGACCTACATCCAAGATTGCTCTATCCAGCAAAGCTTTCATTTAGAATGGAAGGGCAGATAAAGTACTTCTCAGATAAGGTCAAGTTAAAGGAGTTATTTCATCATCACCAAGCCCTTATTATATGAAATGTTAAAGGGACTTATCTAAGAAAAAGAAGATAAAAATATAGGACAGTAAAAAGACAGCAAACTCACAGATATTAACAACCTCACCTAAAACAAAAGTGAACTAAGCAGACATCTAGACCAGGAGCAAGAACACAGAAATGGAGATCACATGGAGGGTTAACAACAGGGGAGTGGGAGGAGGAGAGAGGGAGAAAAGGTACAGAGAATAAGTAGCATAGATGGTGGGTAGAAAATAGACAGGGGGAGGGCAAGAATAGTGTGGGAAAAGTAGAAGCTAAAGAACTTATGAAACATGGACATGAGCTAAAGGGGGGAATGTGGGTGGGAGGAGGTGTGAAGTGTAGAGGGGAATGATGGGGGAGAAATGGGACAACTGTAATAGCATAATCAATAAAATATATTTTAAAAAAAGGACCCATGGACAAAAACTAGGGAGGGTGGAAATGGGAGGGAGGTGGGGAGGGCTGCGGGAGTTGGCTGGGATGGAAGTAAAAGATAGAAAACTGTACTTGAACAACAATTAAATAAAAAAAATTTTAAAAAGTAAAATAAAAAAGACATAAAACAGAAAAAAATCAAAACAATTAAAATATCATTTAAGAAATCTGGAGTGGGGCAGACCTAACCAAGCCAGGCTGGAAACCCACAAGATGTGAAGAAAGATAGATATTTTACAAGCTTTCCATATGTTGCAACAGTTATAACAGATGTAATATCCCTAAAAATGCATATAAAGTTTGATAAGAAAACATCCCCCCAAAATGGATTAAGGATGAAAGTTCACAAAAGAGGAAATCCAAATGGCCAATAAGTATGAAAAACTTCAACTTCAGTAGCAGCCAGGGCATGCAAACACCCCAAAGCAAAAATGAAAACCCACTTTTCAATGAAGCTGGTGCCTGAACTAGGGTGGGGGAGGGTTTCAGAAAAGCTTGGCTTTGAGGACCGTCAGGCTGCAGAGGACTAGAAGAGGACTCCATCTCTCTCTGGCAATCTCTCTCCCTCCCTGCCTTTATACACACACACTAAATGTGGACAGTAAAGCACACTGCTAAATAAAGAAAATCAAATCAGCCTTGATTAGTGTAGCTCAGTGAGTTGGGTGACATCCCTCAAACCAAGGGGTCACTGCCTGGGTCGCAGTCCAGGTACCCGATTGGTTGCATGCGGGAGGCAGCCAGTCGATGTTTTTCTCCCTCTCTTCCTCCCTTCCCCTCCCTCAAAAAATGATAAATACATATAATCTTTAAAAAAAGAAACAAATTAAATTGAAAATACGATATTAACTCATCTAATTTGTAAAGAATTCTATAAATTTTTAGATGAGAGAATAAACACATATATATACTGATGGATGAAACATAAGATGGTACAATCTTCTGGAAAGCAATGTGCTAAAAATCATGAAAATGCACATGTCCCTTGGCTCTGCAATTCTATGTGTGTGCATTCATCCTCAGGAAACAGAAACTAGCTCCAAGATGCACAGACAGATGTTTGATGGGTAGCATGGATCTGAGGGGAAACAGAGAATCAACAGGCTAGAGCAATGATCTCCTGACTTTGATTTTTCAATAATACATTTATTCTGAGTGCTAATACATACAGTATAAAACATACATACAAAAAAAGATATTTTAAAAAAGATATTTTACCAGGATAAATAGAAATTCTAACATTTTCTTCTGACACATCAATGGCTCACATTGAGCATTTCTGGGAGGACACACTGCTTACCCTGTGGACCACAGGCAGTCTCCGTGGGAAAAGCTGGGGCAAAGGGAATGTGTGAAGTCAGTGAAAAGTGAAGCAGTCAGACCTTACAGAGAGACAGGCTGACCAGGCTGGAAGAGCTATAAAATGTTTATGTTCTTGGGACCACAAGAGGTGGGGGAATGAAAACATAGATCTAGTGTGATCAGTGTGTTAAGGTCTTGGTCACAGCTGAATCCTGTATGCACCCTCTCACTCTTCTCTCCGCCCCACCTCCCCATTAGCAGGGATCTGGTGCCATGATGATAGTCTGAAAAGGAAAATCCACACAGAAGTGAAGCCAATGGTAATTAAAAGCTGAAGACACATGGTCTATTTAAGAGCACCTTGGGGGAAAGTCTTCACACTTTGGAAGAGGCAAGATCATAAGGGAAAGAATCCTAGTTATCTTTAAAGAGTCAATAAGAGCCTGTGAGCTGAGAATTAAGTTTCATATCTCCTGCTGATTTGGATAGATGTGTGTAACGAATTGGTGGTTGCTGCCGAGGAGGTAATCCCAGGAAACAGCAAGTGAGTTCTCCTGGAACCCATGCATTAGCCTGGGACTGGAGTAACTGCAGCGTCCTATCACCTGGGCACTCTCCCAGCCCTGGGAGGGATGATGGAGGAAGAACAGGGACCAATAAATCATCCTGGAGCTTCCCATCAGCCACAAAAGCATGCAGTCCTTGGGCCTTGAGCTTTAAATAAGTGACAGTTGAAAGGACTTGGGTTTCCACTAACTATAGTTAGTTGAGTCTAACTTTGGGAAGTTTGTGCAGACTTTAGAATTGCTTCCTTCCTTTATGAATTCAGAAGATATAAAACAAAGGTGTAGCAAATATCCCCTGAAATCCCTTAAGAGAGAATGAACATGAATATTGTGTGATGTAGCTTCCTGGCTGAGACCAACAGGGAAAGTGGTGCCATGTGGAGGGATGCCCACTGGTCTGCTGTCCAGGTGTCAGTTCACTCCAAGGGCACTAGGCTGCCATGGATGGCGTCTGATGCCCACTCACACTTAGCCAGAGACGCACGCCTGGTACAGACCCTTGCTTCCTCTGAAACAAGTGTGAAAACACCACCCACTGAGAGGATGGCTAAGGAGACTCCAGCTGGGAGTTTCCACTCAGGGCCCATTACCTGTTCTGACTTCTGCCAGTGACCTGTCAAAGGATAGTTTCAATAGATTAGTTTAGGAAGTCACTGGAAATTCAATGAGTGGCTGGTTAAAAGTTTAACACACCATGAAAAATAAAATTCCTCTGTACCAGCAATAACCAATCACAAAGTGCAGAAAAAGATCCCATTCGCAAGGGAAAAAAAAGCTAGCCAGACAAAATCATCACAAACTGTGCCATTTATATGCTTCTGTATGGAGAACAGCATGAAACATAAATGAGGAACATTAAAAGTACAAATCAAATTGACACAACATGCCACTTTCCTAGATGATAAAGCTCATTACTATAAAAATTTATTCTCCTCAAGTTAATTTATAAAGTCAATATGCTCTCAATCAATACCCAAGCATGATTATGTATCCCAGTTGATGTACTAATTCTAAAAGTCACCTGGAACACAAAATGAATGATAAAAAATGAGGGGAGTTTACTCTCTATAATTTTATTCATTGATTTTTTAGAGAGTAAGAAAGAGAAACATTGAGTTGTTGTTGCACTTATTATACTCACTTGTTGATTCTCATATGTGCCCTGACTGGGATGGAACCTTGTAGTATTGATGTTACAGGAGAAACTCCCAGAAACTTGGTTCTTCTTGCCAACTCAGTAAAGAATCACAGGTCAGTGAGCCTACTAGTATGCAAGCAAAGTTTATTAATGCTAAGTTCAAATAGGAAAGCAAAAGTAAGGGTGGATAGAGCAAGGGTGGCCAGAGGCCAGGTGACCTGGCACCCAGATGGCCAGAGGCGAGAGTGGTGGCCAGGGGCCCCCAGCCAGAGGTCCCCCATGTGGCAAGAAAGCTCCAAGAGAGTCCTTTGTTCTGAGGATACGTATAGTTGGCAAGGTGGGGGTAAAGAAGTTACATATTGATTGACAGGTAAAGGTGGTACCGACTTTCCCAGAGAGATGTGACTATCCAAACACAGTTATGGGTAGGGGTCTTTTAGCCTGAATCCTTATCTTGATCTAGAGTCTATTTGTTCATTTTGCATAAGTGACAAGGAGTTAACCAAAGTTGTTTTATGGGTTTTTTCTTGGGGAATTGTGGACCCCCTCCCCTTTCCCCTTCCAGCCTTTGATGAATACACAGCCTCAAAGTTTTCCTTTTCCCAGCTAGTGGAGATGATACACACGGACTTTCAAGGACTCTCCCCTCTCCTACACTATCATAGTTTTGCTTGTTTGGGATGCCTGGCAGCCTTATTGGACCAGGCTCAGGAATATTGAGTCAGCGGGTGAGCTTTTGCTTTTCACCCCCTGTATTAAGTTCTTTGTTAAATTACAATGATGAAGGCCCTTCCTTATTTCCTCCCTGGCCACTCATTCCACCTTAACTGGACCACACTCAACCAACTGAGCTACCTGGCCAGACCAATTTTAAAGTACATCCTAAAGCTTGAGGGATTTAAAAATAGTGTGGTATTTGTGGAACTACAGAAAAATGGATTAAAAGAACAAATGAAGAGTCCACAAACAACCCCACTTAGGAAACACAGCATTTTAAACCTGTAAGGAAGGGCTGGATTTGTCAATAGAAAAGTTGATGCAATGGTTTTCCATTTTGTGGGTGGGGATCTAAACCTCTACTTCCTCCCACTGACCAAAATAAAAATTAAAAACTACCCAGAAAGAAATCTAGGTAAATTAAAGAGTTACATGTAAAAAAGGGGAAAAAACCCCCACCAAAACTATGAAAGTAGTAAAAGAAAATATAGGCATATATGCTGATACACTTCATAAGGAAAGTATTTTCAAACAAGACATAAATCACAAGAAAACCAGAAAATATAAAAGTCAGAACACCATAATGGAAAAGATGACTGATAAATTTCAACCCACCAAAATCTAAAACTCTAATAAATAAAATTAGAACAATTGAGTTTGAAAAAGAATGTTTGTGAAATTTATTAACAGCAACATAAGGAGCTCCAAAAATTAATTTTAAAAAATAGTATCTGAAACACTCTTTAAATTTTATATTATTTATTTTTGGAGAGAGGAGAAGGAAGGGGGAAAGAGATGGAGAGAGACATCAATGTGTGAGAGAAACATCAGTTGGTGACCCAAAACGCAGGCCGGTGCCATGACCAGAAGTCAAACTGTGACCTTTTGGTTCACAGGCCGTGGCTCAATCCACTGAACCACAGCCAAAACACTTTTTTTACTACTATTTTTAAATTGGTAGATGAAAAATAGCCCCAAAGAAAAACTAGCAAAGGACATGATCAAGCAACTGACAGGACAGGAAATAAAAATTGCCCCAAAATGTAAAATGTTGCTTAATCTCACAAGTAATCAGAAAAATGGAAACTTAAAAAATGAAATGGTTTGCCCAACAGCTTGGTCATAATTAAAAAGATTGAAAACATCACCTGTTGGTGAGGGCACCAACAGGGCTCATGGGTATTTTAGAAGCTGGTATACACTCTGAGGGCAACTTAGTGTTTTTTAAAAAATATATTTTATTGACTTCCGGCCAAGATGGAGGCATAGGCAGACACACTGTGCCTCCTATCTCAATTGGTTCCCTGTGCATTTTCCTTCATTTCACTTATTGTAGCCTCCATTTGTTCATCTAATTTGTGAGCAAAATCAATCAATTCTGTGAGCATCCTGATCACCAGGGTTTTGAATTGTGCATCTGATAGGTTGGCAATCTCTTCATCACTTAGATAAATTGGCTCTGGGGCTTTGATTTGTTCTCCGGTTTGAGCCATTTTCATTTCTGGGTTTTTTGTTGTTTTTTTTTTTTTGTCTAGTCACGGCTGTTAGGTAGTGAGGGGTGGAGCCTTAGGTGTTCCCCAGGGCAGGACAGCCCAGTCACTGGGTAGTGACGCTGTATGTGGGGGCAGGGTCTGAGAGGAGACAATGGCGCTTGCTCCTTCACTCTCAGATTCCCCTCCCTTCCACTGCTTCCCCTTTGCCTGGATTATCTGCGCGTGAATGTGGGACCACCCGGTCAGCCAGCTGCCTTGTGCGGCCTCACTGGGTCTGCACAGTTGCCACCCTGTGCCGGGGTTCTGCTAGTCTCCGCCTGTGCACCTGGGGGCTGCCAGCCACTGCTGCCTGCGAGCCCGGTCCGCACCTCTGCTTTTTCCTGCTGTGACTCCGCCCCTCTTACTGGTCTGGATGAATCGTAATTGGACTTCCAAACAGTTCGATTTTCTGAGTTCTGGTTGTTTTCTTGTTTCTAAATCTTTGTTGCCCTTAATTTTGGTCACAAATTAGTGGTTGTAGTGGTTTGTTGTAGTGGTTGTAGTGGTTGTTTGTAAAAAAATATACATATTTTTTAAATTATATTTTATTGATTATGCTATTACAGTTGTCCCATTTCCCCCCCTTCATTCCCCTCCACCCTGCACACCCCCTCCCACCCACATTCCCCCCTTTAGTTCATGCCCATGTGTCATAAGTTCTTTAGCTTCTACATTTCCCACACTATTCTTGCCCTCCCCCTATCTATTTTCTACCTACCATCTATGCTACTTATTCTCTGTACCGTTTTCCCCTCTCTCCTCCTCCCACTCCCCTGT